>CAUYPK010129110.1:0-75469 GCA_963574355.1 Loris lydekkerianus | reverse complement strand
CCTTAGCTGTACTCTGTTATCATATCTATAGCTGGACAGTACCTGTCCATTTCCTATTCTTCCAGTTACATTTGTCCATGTCTGGACTCAGCTGGCTGTTCCCTCCAGCCCCTTGCTGGTTACCTGACCCTGAGTGTGATGTAGCCAGAGGCACCTAAGGGTTAGCCCAAGGACCTATGCCCTCTATTTGGCCCTTGAAGAAGCTCAGGATCCTTGTTTTCTGGCTTTTGGTGATGTTAGAGGGCCACTGCCCTTATTCCTTGTGCTTCTGGTTTGAAGCTCTGGACCAGGACCTCAGTCCTGATCAGTTTTAAAATAATTATTTAACGTGCAACTTTTAGACCTGCATGGCATCTACAAAGCGTCCAATAAATAAAGAGGAAGTCATGGTCCCTAAAAAAAAAAAAAAAAAAAAAGAACCCAGGCAATGGCCAGGTTGAAGGCAAGGGTCAAGTTCAGGTCAAGGCTGAGGGCCAGGGCAAATGCAAAGCCAGGGGAAAGTCAGGTCAATTACCAGGGCCTTGCAGGAGGCCTGAGACCTGCAAACTCAATGTCCAGGGCCAGACTAAAGGCAACGAGAGATGAAGATGGAAAAAATGGTGATGGCAAAGGTAGGGCAGGTACTATGGTTTGAATGTCTGTTGCCTCCAAAACTCAGGTTGAAACATAATCCTCCAGGTGGCAGTATTGAGATGGGGCCTTTAAGAGGTGATTGGGTCATGAGGACATTGTTGTCATGATTGGACAAATGGTCTATTGGATTATTATGGGAATGGGACTGGAGGATTTATACGAGGAGAGACCTGAGCTAGTGTACTTATCCATGTAATACCCTGTGCCATCTCTGGACTCATTGGACTTCTCAGTTTCTTAACTGTAATAAATAAATTCCTCTTGTCTTTTTTTTTCCTGAGACAGAGTCACACTCTGTCCCTTGGGTAGAATATCGTGGCATCATCATAGCTTACAACCACCTCAGTCTCTTGGGCTCAAGCAGTCCTCTTGCCTCAGCCTCCCAAGTAGCTGGGACTGCAGGCACCTGCCATGATGTCTGGCTAGTTTTTCTATTTTAATTATTTATTTATTTTTGAGATAAAGCCTCAAGCTGTCACCCTGGGTAGGGTGCTGTGGCATCACAGCTCACAGCAACCTCCAACTCCTGAGTTCAAGCGATTCTTCTGCCTCCACCTTCCAAGTAGCTGGGCCTACAGGCGCCTGCCACAACGCCTGGCTATTTTTTGGTTACAGCCATCGTTGTTTGGCAGGCTCTGGCTGGATTCCCACCTGTCAGCTCAGGTGTATGTGGCCGGTGCCTTAGCCGCTTGAGCCACAGGCACCGAGCCAATTTTTCTATTTTTAGTAGAGACTGGATCTTGAACTTCTGAGCTCAAGCAATCCACCTATGTTGGCCTCCTAGAGTGTTAAAAATGTAGGCGTGAGCCACCATGCCTTGCCCATACATTTCTTTTCTTTACAAATTACCTTGTTTGAGGTTTTCTGTTATAAACAACATGAAGACAGTAGGGCAGAGGCCAGGACAGTACCAAGGGCTGTGCTGAGGTTAAAGGAAGGGCCAGGGCCAGGGCCAGGCCCTGAGCTAGGTGTAGATGAGGGGCAGAGTTATGGACAAAGCCATAATTAGGGCTATAGCCAGGGTGAAGATGAAGGCCAAGGACAGAGCTATGGAGAAGGCCAGTAGTAAGGACAGAAACAGTGAGTTTTAGGGCCAGAGCATTCTCTCATTGTGAGGTTCAGGCCTGGTGAAAACTGCAGTGAAGGCCAGGATGAGTGTCAGAGTGTCAGAACAAGTTGAGAAACAGAATCAGGGTAAAGGCCCAGGCAAGGCCCTGGTCAAAGTTCAGGTGAAGATGAAGGACAGGGCATGATTGGTGAGGGTGAGGTCAAGGTTAGGGCAAGTACCAGGTTAAGTGGAAGTTCAAGGCTATCATAGGGCCAGTGCAAGGGTGAGAGTAAGATGGAAGGTTAGGGCAAAGGTGAAGAAAACGAACTGAACTGGTTAAAAGCTAGGTTTGTACCAGTGTAAGTGGTGGGCGAAGGTGAGGGCAGGGGCGTTTGTAGTCTGGGAGAAGTGGGCCAGCCAACAGTTTAATTGGGAGTTAGCAGGTATTGTAGTGAGATGGAGCCACACTGGGTCCCCTCCCCTAGAGGTCTGAGACCTCTCCACCACACAGGTAAAGGAGGTAACACGCTCTGTTCAGGGGTGGAGACAGGGCCTGTCCTCGTTGTCACTGGCATGTCCAAGGCCAACCGCTTCTCTCCTAGGGCTTCAGTTTCCCTATTGCTGCAGGGAAGGTGTGGGGCTGCTCAGAATCCGTGATGTTGCAGAGGGAGCTTGTTGCCCCAAGGCCCATGAGCTGTCAGACTCAGGAGGTCCAGTCTGGCTAGAGCTCCTACACACTGGTTGCCTGTGAACAAGATAAGATGTCATCAGAGTTCCCCCTTCAGATTGCCCTAAGCTAGGGATAATTTAGGGGCAGAGTTTGGCAGGGAGTGCTTCATGTACTTTGGTAGCACCAATTTTGGTGTACTTGGTAGCACCAAGGGTCATAGTTTTCCCTTAGGTAAATGAGATCAGTAGTCCCTCCTCATGGTGTCATTGTGAAGGCCACAATTCAACAGAAGGATTCTCAAAGATAGGTAGCATTTATTTTGTAGAGTATATTATACACAGTAGAACCTCCATAGTCAACCATTTCCTTACATTGGCCACCTACTTAAGTTGACCTGATCTTCATTGAGCGGATATGCACTACATGTATGTATCAGTACAGTAGACTTAGTTCCTTATGTTGACCATCTTCAGAAGTTGACCAGTTTGTTACAGTCCCTTGGGTGGTCAACTTACAGAGATTCTACTGTATTACAATTCTTTGGGAATTAAAATTGGAGTTGAGTTTTGAGCTAGGAACTACAGAAAGGAGAATTCACAGATCTTGCCTGATTCGATTTTGCAAAATATAAACTTTACATTCCTACTGGCCAAAAAGACTTTTTTTTTTTTTTTTTTTGAGACAGTGTCTTTTGCCCAAGGCTAGAGTTCGATGGCCTCAGCCCAGCTCATAGCAACCTCAAACTTCAAGGTTTGAGCGATCCTCCTGCCTCAGTCTCCCAATAGCTGGAACTATAAGTACCCACCACAATGCCTTGCTAATTTTCCTATTTTTAGTAGAGACAAGAGTTTCACACTTGCTCAGGGTGTGAGCTCAGGGGATCCTCCCACCTCAGCCTTCCATAGTGCTAGGATTACACATTGCGCCTGGCCACAAAAAGACTTTTAAAGGTGGAGAGACTTTGAGCTAGCAGATGAGTAAAGCCTGTTGAAATGGAAGTCATTGTTTCCACCAGGGCTTGGAAAGCCATATTTCTGGGATAGGACCCTCAGAAGGCTGAGCTACTGAAGGCTCTAGAAAGTTACCCACTAAAACGTTGACTCTAGGGCAGTTTAGCTGGAAAGGCCAGGCAGTTCCAGGAGGTAGGCCTGAGGAAGGTAGGGGCTTGGCACCTTGATCACAATTTCACAGAACCATCCTGAGTCTACTGCAAATACTTCTGCAGAGAGCAGCTGTGGGAACACGATCCACATAATTTCTCCCCAGCCCTTACTGTTCCCATTCTACCATCTTGGCATATCTTGGGGACATCCACTTGGCCAGTGCCTCAGTATACTCCTGCCACTCATCTATTTAAAATCACCAGCAGCTATTCCCTATTTTTGTCATTATGAATCTCCAGCTCTCTTTTCTATTCCTCTCCAACCAGAACCCTAGATTCTAATTAAGGCAAATGACTAGCGTGTCTTTTTCCCACTGGAGAGTCTTTGCCCGGCTCTTCTGTCTCTTCCTTCAGTGCTTCAGCCATTCTCTTAGAAGATAATTACTCTTCTTTGGGACCTGATCAGTAATCAGTTCTCTGTGCTCCTGGGCTGTTCACTGCTCATTCCCATCGATTTGGTCTTTCTTTCATTTCTTAGTCATTATTTGATTGTTTTTAGTGGTCTCTGATTTCCTAAACTGAGATTTTTTGTGTGCAGGGATTGGGTCTGATTTAGTTCTCTGTCTCCTCCACAGGGGTTGGCAGGCAAGGAATTAACTGCCTGTTAACTGACCAGATATTCTTTCTCCTCCTCGTTCTAGGTCTGGAATGAGGTTTCAAAAACCAAGGAACTATGGAGGTGAGTGAAGGAAGAGCCAGCTAGAGGCGGTCCTGCAAAGGAGAGCATCCCATGAAGGAGAGATGGGTGCAGTGGACGTCTTTTGAGCACTCTGCATTTCTGCTGGTTCCATTGAGTACGTAAGGAAAGATTATCCACAGCCACTGCCAGGAGGAAACTTTTCTCTGGTTAGGGATGCAAAATACTTTTCTCCTAAATATTGAGATACAGAATTCCCCCCTTCAGCACTTGGTGTGCACTGAAGTTTTTTTGTTTGTTTTGTTTTTTTTAAGGAGATAAAGCACATGTAGCTCAAGTGGCTAAGGTGCCAGCCACATACACCAGAGCTGAGGTGTTCAAACCCAGCCCAGGTGTGCCAAACAATGACAACTATTACCAAAAAATAGCTGGGCGTTGTGGCAGGGACCTGTAGTCCCAGCTACTTGCGAGGCTGAGGCAAGAGAATTGCTTAAGCCCAGGAGTTGGAGGTTGCTGTGAGCTGTGATGCCATAGCACTCTACCCAGGGTGATAATTTGAGGCTCTGTCTCAAAAAAAAAAAAAAAAAGAGATTCTCTGTGGCCTATGGCTGCACCCATAGCTCAGTGGGTAGGGCACTGGCCACATACACCAAAGCTGGTGGGTTTGAACCTGGCCCAGGCCAGCTAAAACAAAATGGAGGCACCTGTGGCTCAGTGAGTAGGGTGCTGGCCCCATATACCGAGGGTGGCAGGTTTAAACCCAGCCCCGCCAAACTGCAACAAAAAAATAGCCAGGTGTTGTGGGAGGCGCCTGTAGTCCTAGCTAAAGGCTGAAGCAAGAGAATCGCGTAAGCCCAGGAGTTGGAGGTTGCTGTGAGCTGTGACGCCATGGCATTCTACCAAGGGCAGCAAAGTGAGACTCTGTCCCTAAAATAAATAAATAAATAAATGAATGAATGAATGAATGATAAAATCCTGCTCTGTTGCCCAGGCTAGAACCTCAGACTCCTGCCTATGCCTCCTGAGTGGCTAGGTAATATTACAGGCATGCCCCACCACACCCAGCTAATTAAAAAAAAAAAAAAAATTATAGAGAGGGGTCTTGCTACAGTGCTCAGGCTAGTCTGGAGCACCTGGCCTCAAGTGCTCCTCCTGCCTCGACCTCCCAAAGTGCTTTGGGTTACAGGCATGAGCTGCTGTGCCCAGCCTCAGAAATGATTTGTAAAAATCCTCTGCACCCCTCTCTTCCACTGCCCCTTCATCCATCAGTTTCATTTCTATCCAGACATCCTGGTTTTCTTCCCTGAGGTGAAAGAATATGGATTTCTCCCAAAGGTGTGAAAGGAGAGAAGTTTGGAGGAGAAAGAGGAGACGATGGGGCTGCTGGTGGTGGTGACAGGGCAGGGAGACAGAGGATGAAAGAGGGAAAGAGCAGGAAGATACAGAAGTGTCGGGCAGAGAAGGGCCTGATCAGCAAGCCCACAGCATTCTGCTAGGAGGCCAGGCCAGCTCTTGCAGCCAGTCATCCTGGGTGAGACACACATAGATTGCTTTCTTGGAGGCTTGTCAGCTAACCACACAGAGAACACACTGGCACACATGTGCACAAAGGTCTGAACTATGTTGTAGCAGCTGAGTGGGGGAAGGAGAAGGGAGAGGAACCAGTCTTTGGTGGGCTTTGGGAAGGGGGGTGGGTCCCGAGTGGCTATAGGGATCTTGTGAGGTGGCAGGGACACATGATGGCCTTCCCCTTCTCAGGAAGGCTTAAAAGGGAAACAATTGCAGAACAATCCCTCCCACTGCTGATGATTTTCAGAGACTTTTTGGCTAAAATGAAAGGGATTGTATTAATCAAATGGAAGACTGACTTCAGGTAGGGTTACTAAAATATAGGGGCAGAAATGTATTGCAAATAAAGGCTAAGAGAACGCATATATCAACAGAAATATGATCAAGCTACTTTTATTTTAATTCAGCTTTAGCATAACAACACAGCAAATTAAGTATAATATTAGAACTTGTAAAGATAGAAATTATATATTGGTATAATATTAGAACTCATGAAGATAAAATAGAAATTAAAGTTGAAAATGAGCATTTTAAGTGCTAAATTGTTAATTTTTTTTCTTACTCATTCTTCCTTTGGAACTTGATATCTTTTTTTTGTACCAAGATAGAACTGTAAGGAGTTAGAGAAAAAAAAGAACTGTCAGACCTCCAGAATCTTGGTAAATACAGTACAGCTTTCACTGTCAAGTAGGAGTTATGTTTAATTTTAGTCACTCATGATGAAAAATGGGTTTTCTCCCATGTTCTTTGAAACATGGAGTCTTTGTTTTTACCCAGGTTAACTATGTCTTGTGATATTTGACAATTCTGAAATGTGTATCTTGCTATAGTTAGTTTTCAGTATCATATAGCACTGTCCTGTTACTTTTTATTAATTTTATTACTAATATTAATTGGGCAACAATATTAATCTTTTCAGTCAGTTTTGAAGTGGGAGAACCTTTATTGGAATTTAGTGTTTATAATTTGAGAAATGAAGTCTATGCATACCATTCAGTTCTAGAAATTGATATTTCTGTAGATAGGTTTACAGGATTATGTCTTGGCAAATGTGTTTTTCAAAGAAATTGTTTCATTAAGAATAAATAAATGTGCTCATGGATTGGTGAGAAGCCCTTGCATAGGAACGTTCCCATGTTTAAATGGCTGGGATGCCAATCCAAGTCCTAGTGTTTGTTGTTTTGCAGATGAGCCAGGCTATGACTTTCTCATTTGAGAGAAATGTATACATCTGTGCGTGGTTAAAAAAAAATCCTCTTCACATCGCAGCACCTCTTTGTAGTATCATGTTAACCATGTTGTCTTCCAGGTTCCTTGTGCAAATTCTTTAGCTGTCTTCAAGCCAAGTCACAGATGGATTTTCAGTTCATTAATATATCATAGTGTTTGGTGTAGAACTTTTTAGCATAAAACATCCCTTGTGATGTTGACCCATGTGCTTGTAAAAACACTGGGTTTAGCTGGGCACTGGGGCTCATGCCTGTAATCCTAGCACTTTGGGTGGGTGAGGGTAGTGGATTGCTTGAGCTCAAGAGTTCTAGATCAGCCTAGTAAGAGAGAGAGACCCCCCTTTCTACTAAAAATGGAAAAACTAGCAGGGCGTTGTGGTGGGTGCCTACAGTCCCAGCTACTTGCGAGGCTGAGGCAAGAGGATCTCTTCAGACCAAGAGTTTGAGGTTTCTGTCATACACCATGGCAGAGAGAGTGGCACTCTCTACCCAGGGCAAGAGAGTGAGACTCTGTCTCAAATAAAACAAAACAAAATAAACAAAAAACACTGCATTTGGCTTGGTGCCTGTGGCTCAAGCGGCTAAGGCGCCAGCCACATACACCTGAGCTGGCGGGTTTGAATCCAGTCCAGGCCCGCCAAACAACAATGATGGCTGCAACCAAAAAATAGCCGGGCGTTATGGTGGGTGCCTGTAGTCCCAGCTACTTGGGAGGCAGAGGCAGGAGAAACTCTTGAGCCCAGGAGTTGGAGGTTTGCTGTGAGCTATGATGCTACAGCACTCTACCCAAGGTGACAGCTTGAGGCTCTGTCTCAAAAAAAAAACAAAAGAAAAACAAACAAAAGAAAAACAAAAAAAACCACTGGATTTATACTTTTTAAGCTTAGCCAACAGCATTTCAAGGATATCATCACCTGTGGTCACATGCAGGTGTTACCTCTTAATGTTGGTACTGTGCCTGTCAAGAGTACCACGCCCAAAAACTCATCGAAACATTCGTGGCCACAGTGAATAAACGTGGATAGCCATGTCATATATTATTTTTATTATTTGAGACAGAGTTGTCATCGGTAGAGTGCCGTGGCGTCACAACTCACAGCAACCTCAAACTCTTGGCCTTAAGCAATTCTCTTGCCTCAGCCTCCCATGTAGCTGGAACCATAGGCACCCACCACAACGCCCAGCTATTTTTTGGTTGCAGTTGTCGTCATTTACCAGGCCCTGGCTGGGTTGAACCTGCCAGCCCTGGTGCATGTGGCTGCGCCCTAACCATTGAACTATGAGCACCAAGCCATATCATGTATTTTTAACCGGTCATACAATTTCAATCGAAAATGCTACAAGTTAATATTTTGAATACTTCATGACTTTTTTTTTTTTTTTTTTTCCAAGGCAAACATGAAACAGTGTATTCAGGAAGAGAAAGATAGGCTTACAAAGTAAAAAAGCTTACAAAGCAGGATACATTCTCCATAAACAGTGAATGGGCCTCCATTGCCAGGGAAAGTAGGTAAAGAGGCCCTTATGACCTTTATAATCCTGTCATTTTTTTAAGCACTCTAAATATTAGCTTTTTGGTTAAAAGCAAAATTGCAATGATTTTTAAATTTAAAGTAGATCATTTGTGTAGATTGTTGTTTTTATCTGTAAAAGGTTTTAATGCTGAGATATTTTTTCACTGGCTAGCACATACTTCATTCATATTCACACTTTAACCTTGTTGATGTTTACTTTCTTGTTTTTTCAGTCAAATAATTTGGTTTTCTTACCTGTTTTCTGAATATTGGTTATAGTTTTCAGTAGGCTCTGGTGCATAGTGCCCTTACACATGAAGAAATAGATTTCACTTCCACAAGGAAATGTGCCTTCTAGCTGGGTGCGGTGGCTCATACCTGTAATCCTAACACTTGATAGGCCAATCCTAACACTGAGACCAGCCTGAGCAAGAATGAGGTCCTGCCTCTAAAATTTAAAAAAGAAAAAAAGAAATCTACCTTCTACCTTTTTCCTTAAACCATATTATCATCTTGGTCTAGCTTTTAGACTGAATATGGCATAAGGAGAAAAAAACTCGTGTTTTTCTTCTGTTATTCCACCACAACAACAGTCCACACAGAAGACTTCTATGATCATATGTGTGGAAGTTTCTCCCCACCACAAGTAGGTGAGTGTTTCTGCAGTGGGTACCAATAGGGTGTCCTCCAATTCAATAGTGACACTATCTTCCTTGAGTTAGCATAAGATCCCACAAGTGGAGGGCTCAGTCATCAAGACTGACCCCCTATCAAGCACCAGTCACAAGTCTAGGCCTCCAGAACTTCTGACCAACTGCTTTCAAGTTGGGGTTCTCCTGACCTCTCCTCTTTTGGCTTAATTAATTTGGTAGAGCAATTCACAGAACTGAGGGAAACACATGTGTGGGTTTATTACACCACACTCTAGCCAGGGTGACGGAATGAGACCTAGTCTCAAAAATGAGACTCAGTCTCAAAAAAAAAAAAACAACCAAAAAACCACCCCAGACTTTTGGAAAGGGCAGAATAATGATCTCTGAAAAGTTGTGAAGTTTCCCTACAAAAACAATGAGAAAACTGGCAAAAATGGTCAAAATCACCTTCTTCAGAACTCTGAAAATAACCAAAGATTTGCAGCAATGTGGAAAGTCTTTAACCAAGAAAAATTAGTGAATCTCAGCCAGAGTGACTATTCCTGTAACCCATCTCTAGCTCTCTGTTAGCTTTGGCTATCAGTAGCTCACTTCACAGTGAAACAGAGCCTGGCCATTACTGGAGGATGAAGAGTGGATTGGTGATCCTTGAAAGCCAGTTCCCAGAGAATTGTCATTATTTGATCTGTCTAGTGTTTCTTGGAAGTCCTCATTTTCAAAGCTGCCTTTGTTTGACCTGACATGGCAATTACCCAATTAAAAAAAAAAAAAAAAATCCACCATTTACTTCAGGACATTTGTTGAAACAATTATAGATACCTGGTAAATTTTGTGGCTGCCTGATCTGATGGATAACAGTTGAGCAAAGAACAGGCTAAACAAAAACATGAAAGATGTCCTTAAGAGTTTTTTTAAAAACTTTAGCACATTGCAAAGAATTTAAAAGGCCACATGGATGCCTAGTGCCACGGACAAGCTCTGGAAAGACTTAAGAAGGCCGTAGACTCTTATATATCCTTTTAGCCTTTGGGACTCTCCACAAGCAGGATGTGAAAGCTAAGGCAGAATCATCATCTGCCCTGCTGAGTAGTGAAGGTAGTCCCCAACCGCACACAGAATCCGATGGCAAAGACTGGGAAATGTTTGGTTCCAGGCCCAGAGAGAGATGTTACGGTCTTTAGTAAGCACTGATTTAACGGAGCAGAAATTTCAGTGGCCACAAATTAAAGAATACACCTTTCAGAATTAGTTGAGAAACATCACTAAACAAACATATTAACACACCACAAAAACAACAGACGGGGGGGGGGGGGGGGGGTGTAATCTGATTTCCAGAGTTGCCCCTTCTGAAGCTGACCCTGATTGGTTTGAGTAAATGCTGGCTCACCATCTCAACCACCATCCTGTTTAGTCATCCCACAAGAAGAAATGAATATGAAATTTCAGCAATAAAATACAAACCAAAGATTGGAGGTGAAGGTGTCAAGTGCTGGCTTTTTGCCCATTGACCAAATAACTAGAAATAATCTGCATTATCTATGCAGCATGGGGTTTCATTTTTATTTATTTTTTTGAAACAGTCTCAAGCTGTTGGCCTGGGTAGAGTGCTGTGGCATCACAGCTCACAGCAACCTCCAACTCTTGGGCTTAAGTGATTCTCTTGCCTCAGCCTCCCAAGTAGCTGGGACTACCAGCACCGCCACAACACCCAGCTATTTTTTGTTGCAGTTTGGCCTGGGTCAGTACCCTACTCACTGAGCCACAGGCGCCATCCAGTGGCTATTTTTTTGTTACAGTTGTTGTTTGGCAGGATTCAAACCCGCCAGCTCCAGTGTATGTGGTTGGTGCTCTAGCTGTTTGAGCTACAGGTGCTGAGCCAGCATGGGGTTTTATTATTTTTACCTGAAGTTGTCTTTTTCAGCATTAACAAACTTTTTTTAAAAAGCCAGGTTTTTCTCAATATGCTTTTAAAGGCTTTAAATTATTTCATGTTTGGTCAAGTTGAGATTTTTAAGAACTTCATATTTAATTTATAATAAAAATTTATAACTTGATTTTTTTCAAAAAGTCAAAGGGTCATGCATGGTGGCTCATCCTTGTATTCCTACTACGCTGGGAGGCTGAGGTGGGTGGATTGCTTAAGCTCAGGAGTTCAGATCAGCCTGAGCAAGAGCGAGACTCTGTCTCTAAAAAATTACCAGGTGTTATGCTGGGTGCCTGTAGTCCCAGCTACCTGGGAGGCTGAGGTAAGAGGATCACTTGAGGGTGGGTGCCCATAGGTCAGTGGTTAGGGTGCCAGCCACATGGCACTGGGTCTGGTGTGTTCCAACCTGGCCTGCGCCTGATAAATTAAAAAAAAAAAAAAAAAATCCAGGTGTTGTGGCAGGCACCTGTAGTCCCAGCTACTAGGGAGGCTGAAGCAAGAGGATTGCTTGAGCCCAAGAGTTTTTGAGGTTGCTATGAGCTGTGATGCTAGAGCACTCTACCAAGGGTGACAAAATAAGATTCTGTCTCAAAGTCAACAAACTGCAAGCATCTGTTAATAAAGGTCTTAAATAATTTTTTTAAAAGACTATCACCAAGAATTCCACATCTAGCAAAAACTAACCTTTCATAGTGAAGAAATTAAGATATTTCTAAATTAACAAAAGCTCAGAAAGTGTAGTGCTACTAGACTTGTCTTATGAGAAATACTAAGGACTGTGTATAAGAAATCCTAAAAGGGCTCAGCACCTGTAGCTCAGCGGCTAGGGTGCTAGCCACATACACCTACACTGGAAGTGGTGGGTTCGAATCCAGTCTGGGCCTGCCAAACAATGACAACTCCAACCAAAAAGCTGGGCATTGTGGCAGGCGCCTGTAGTCCCAGGTACTTGGGAGACTTAGGCAAGAGAATCCCTTAAGCCCAAGATTTTGAGGTTGCTGTGAGCTGTGATGGTACAGTACTCTAGAGGTCAACATAGTGAAACTCTGTCTCAAAAAAAAAAAAACAAAAAAAAAAAGGAAATCCTAAAAGGAGGCCTGGCTGATGCCTCACACCTGTAATCCTAGTATCCTAATACTCTGGGAGGCCAAGGTGGATAGATCGCCTGAGCTCATGAGTTCAAGACCAGTCTGAGCAAGAACAAGACCTCATCTCTAAAAATAGCCCGGCATTGTGGTGGTCACCTGTTATCTCAGCTACTTGGGAGGCTGAGGCAAGAGAATTGCTTGAGCCCAAGCAGCTGAGGTTGCTGTGAACTATGACTCCACGGCACTCTACCAATGGTGACAAAATGAGACTCCTGTTTCAAAGTAAGAAAAAGAGAGAAATCCCAAAAGGAAATAAAGACACCAGAGAGTAACTTGAATCTACATGAAGAAATAGCACCAGTAAAGGTAACTGTAGGGATACAAAAGGTAGTATAAAAGTATTTAATGTTTGTAACTTTTTTTTTTCTATCTTATTTAAAATAACAAGTGCATAAAGCAGTATAAATTTCGGTTGATGGGCACATAGCATATAAAGTTATAATTTGTATGACAATAGCACAAACAAGGCAGGGAGGAAATGGAGGTATATATGAGCATAGATTTTGTATTAAATTGGTATTAATCAAAACTAGATTATTTGTTATACCTAAGATTTAAATTGTAGTCTTCAAAACAACCACTAAAGAAGTAACTCAAGAAATAGAAAAAATGATAAGGCAATTAAAATTGTATGCTAGATGGGCAGTGCCTGTGGCTCAAAGGAGTAGGGCGTTGGCCCCATATACTGGAAGTAGTGGGTTCAAACCCAGCCCTGGCCAAAAACTGCAAAAAATAAATAAATAAAAATTTTTTAAAAATTGTATGTTAGAAAATATTTAACACAAAAGTAGACATTAGTGGAGGAATAGACAAACGAGATTAAGACCTTGTACTCTGGACTGGACAGATGGCTCACATCTGTAATGATAGCACTCTGGGAGGCTGTGGCAGGTGGATTGCTTGAGCACAGGAGTTCTACACCAGCCTGAGTAAGAGCAAGACCCTTCTCTACTAAAAATAGAAGCACTGGGCATCATGGTGAGGGTTTGTAGTCTCAGCTCCTTGGGATGCTGAGGCAAGAGGATTGCTTGAGCCCAGGAGGTTGAGATTGCTAGAGCTATGATGGTACCACAGCACCCCAGAGCAACAGACCAGTCTGACCAGTTCTTCGTCTCATAACAAAGACAGACCTTGCACCCAAATGTTTATAGCAGCACAATTCACAATTGCAAAGGGCAACCCAGGTGCCCTTCAACACATTAATGGATTAATAAAGTGGTATGTGTGTACCATGGAATAGTATTGAGCAATGAAAGATGGAGATTTCATCTTTGTTAACAAACTGGGTTTTCTATAGTGGTAACGAGAGTCCTTTGTGTATTTGTTCTCCCAGTGAGTTTTATGCTTTTGTGTGTTTTTATGATAGGTATCATTCTTTTGCTTGCACAGGTAGGACAGGCTTGATGGATTCCCTCACTTTTTCCTTCTTTGGGGAAGACTGTCCTTCATTTACAAAGTTAACTTTGCAGGATGTAGTATACTTGGCTGACAGTTTTTTCTTTCAACACTTGCTGCTTTTAGAATGCTTTTCCTTTGACTTTGTACAGTTTACCTATATGTGTGCTACATAAAACAGTGGCAGCTTTCTGCGGGTGTATTTATGGCTAACTCCACTGCCTAATGAGCAAAGCCATTAGTTCAATGGAGCCCTTCACTCAGTTTCCTCTCATCCCCTAGGCCTACTTCACTGATTGTTGGGCTAAGATGTAACATAATGGGGTCCAATGAGCTGTTGCTCCTGTTCAGCTTCAGTACCAACTATGTAAGAAAGACCAGAAGTACATGTGGTTGCTCCTCTCAGTACATAGAACTCAGGAGAATATTCTGGTCAGTATTCCCCTTGATTAACTTCACTACGTTTTTACTAACTTTGGGGCTGGAGTCTGCCACATAACATCTTTAACAGTGGCAGATGAAAGATACCCCTCTTTGGCCATTAAAATCACAGAAATTGCTTAGCTTTCCTAATAACTAAATAAATTAATATTAAACTAAATGTCATTTTTTCCTCATACAGGCTTATCTTGGAAATATTAGGGGTTTGGTTCCAGACCATCATAATAAAGTGAGTTACACAAATGTTTTAAGTTTCCTAATCCATATAAAAGTTGTTTTATTGTAGTCTAGTAAGTATGTGAAAGCATTTTGTCTAGAAGTACAAACCTTTCATTTGTAAAAAAATGCAACATCTGTGAAGCACATTCAAGTGTGACTGTACTGACAAAAGTGAGATTCTGTCAGCAATACCAGTATTGGCTATGGAACAGATGCAAGGTTACTCATTTTTTTTTTTTTTTTTATAGAGACAGTCTCACTTTATGGCCCTTTGGTAGAGTGCCGTGGCATCACACAGCTCACAGCAACCTCCAGCTCCTGGGCTTAAGCGATTCTCTTGCCCCAGCCTCCCGAGTAGCTGGGACTACAGGCACCCAGCTATATATATATATATTTTTTGTTGTTGTTGTTGTTGTTGTTGCAGTTTGGCCAGGGCTGGGTTTGAACCCACCACCCTCAGCATATGGGGCCGGCACCCTACTCACTGAGCCACAGGCGCTGCCCAAGGTTATTCTTAAACACTGTTGCTGGCTTTTGTATATTGGTTCAGTCTTTTTGAAAAGCAACTTAACTTAATGCGAAAATGCACATACATATTGGCGGAGTGATGTCACTTCTCAATAGCTATTAAAGAGAGACACATGAAAGAGGCATGTACTAGCATGTTTATACAAGTGGGAGTAACCTTCCATTAAGTTTTATTTATTTCTTCTACCTATTAAATTTCATTATTTATTCCCACCAAACTTTTGAAATCTCTATACCTACAATTTTACCATTTTTTACTGCTCCCCCCATTCCACTGAAACATTCTTCAAAACATTCTTTACCACAACATTAAAACTAATATCTTCCTACCAACCTGCATCTTTTTCTATCACTACATAGCATTCAGCAGAGACTGAAATGACATTTACAGTAGTTGTCTACCATGTGCTTTCATATACACATATACAAAAGCTCAGATGACCTACTAAAAACCCTTCAAAATAGGTGGTATAAATCCTATCTTACAGATTAGGAAACAAGCTAGGAATGGCTTGCCTGAGATCACATACAAAACTTCAGGAAAATGAACCCAGAGAATTCAAGTGCTCATCTTGCTAATGACTGGTCCTGGAACTCTTTTCACTGGTTTCCTTTATAAGCCTTTTGATTATTATTATTAACAGAACTAAACATCAAGATTCATCTTTTCTTTTGGTAGATTCCAGCTTCGTTACAGTGAACTTAGAACTAAAATTCTCACATCTATGCTTACACTAACTGAGATGGAAACAAGCAAGCAAATACTGTTTCATAGCAATCAGCAGACTTTAATATTCAAGAAAAATTAAGTCCATCATACACATTAAAAATTCAGGAAATTTCATGCAGACATGAAGCTTCCAATTCAGCCTATGTGACACCTTTTAGAATGAGTTACATATAATACAGTACATCTTACAGCTCCCAGACTTCATAATTTTATACTGTGATTTATACAGCTTCTCTTTATATTTTACATATCCCATTTTGTTCACTTGATTAATATACCCTAAATCTGCAGCGCTTCAGAATATAGAAATTTTAAAAAAGTACAATGACCTACCTCCTTCCACTTTATGAAAATGAAAACATTAATATATGTTTTAGGAAAAAAATTTAAAACTTTAAGGCTTATTCACTTTAGTAGCTAGGACTAAAATTAAGAAATACAAAATTAAATAAAGCCTCCAGTGACACTTCTATTATTGATTGATAGCACATTTTCAAGGTAAGAATATATTAACTGCAAAAGCAGTAAGAAAAAAAGTGGTGCAAATTTGTGTAGAACATCTAAGAAAAATTCATGGTATGAGGGAGAAATTAATAATAGATGAAATGTCTGGTTTCAGAATTAACTAAAATATATGCTATAATTTAGAAATAAGTAACATTAAAGAATAAAACCTAATAGCAAAAAAAAAATTTTTTTAGTAAGCAGACCTCCCAGTGCCAGCCTGTTTTTACCTCTGTGAGAAAGAGATTACCAGTTTTAATACAAATTGTAAAAAATAGCCAGTAAATAAAAAGCATTTCTAAATCACTGAAAAAAAATATGCATTCTTTTCTCTTCAATGGATTTTTAAAAATACCTATGATATACCTTATTTTTTTTCTTAAAAAAAAAAAAAGCATACTTTTTTTCCCTTGCAAATTAATTTCAAGTTTATTCCCATCTAATGAACATCTGTCAAGTCTTAAGGGACACAAAAAGGAGAAATAGTTTAAAAACCAAAAAACCTCAATAGGTTATAGACTTCCCTAATTGCAAAGTCAAATTAACTCACTGGAATACTCTGCATAGTGAGAATAAAGGTCAAAGTTCCATCACTGTTTGCAGAAAAGTATCCCCCCCACCTTCACACACACTAATAAGATGCCAAATAGGGGAGTGGCTCCTCAAACCTAAGTGACGAAGTTCTAAAGATTTACAAGTTTTCCTCTTAAACGTTTTTATGCTACCAGCACATTATTGAGATTAAATTCATCTAATTCAAATTGCCACAGAGGTCATTTAGAGCAGTCGCAATCATCTGTGAAAATATTCAATAAAAATTCTTCCTTCTCTCCAAGAAAAGGTTAAAACATTGGTCATCTCTACTTTCCAAGCTACTGGAAACGACACTATATATAAATTACAAGGGAAAACTTCCTCCAAAAAAAGACCTGCTAGAGGTAGAAATTTAAAGCAGCATATATTGTTTAAACTGCATCCATCAGAGAACAGAATTGGTGTTAATCTGAAATCACATAATGGCTGTTGCTTGTAATGAAAACACAGACCATGGGCAGTAATTTATCCCTGAATTTCATATTCAGAATTTCCCACATTAATACTATTATGATAGTTTTTACCAGTCTATAATTGTTTTAATGAAAAAAAGTGCTTTCATAATCCAGATAATCTAAAGAAAAGACATTATTGTAAACATCACACTGACAAATTCTGTATTCATTTATAGTTTGAAATCATCCATTTCAAATGGGTAAGTTTTATTCTTCTTTTCCCAGTTTCCTAGCACTACCTTTAAACAAAGGTTTTTATGCCTCACTTTGAATGTTGACATCCCATACATTTCAAAGTGATTCATGATGAGTATGCTTTCCTCAAGTGTTCAGATCAGTGTAGCCAAGACTTGTTAATTTCTCAGTTACCTGAATGCATTTTACTGGCCTGTGATGCTATTAAATTTAACATTTCATAAAAATGAAATGCTTAATGCTTCTCTAAATTCAGCTAAGACAGAAAAACTAAAATAATTTGAATGATAAAAGAATAGACACTTTTTATGTATGGATTGCTTAGGTCAAAAGTGAATATAAGTTCCAATTCCAGATATTGAATATGACAGAGGATCCTCAGCCTTTTCTAAAAATAACATGTGCAGTGCATACAAAACGACCAAAAAAAAAAAAAAAAAAAAAAAAAAAGGAAGATTGTTATAGACTTCAATACTATTAGTCATTAATATGGCAGATTTGCAACAGAGTTTCATGAAGACACTGGAGATTAGGTTTTTTCTGAAAGATGATTCTGGGTTTCAAGAAAAAAGTATACTTGAAGACATTTCCTCCATTTTTACTTATATAGTACAAATCTGCATGGCATAGTATATTTCTGAAAATGCAATAGACATATTAAGAAAATAGACACTATTTCTAAATTTTGTTAGGAATAAGAAGGCACCACTGATTTGAGGTTGTGTCCTGTCATCACTGATAGTTGATTTTGAGTCGTTTATTTCACTATTTGTTCTTATTAAATTTTTTTCCAGGTAATATCACTTGAGACTATTACTGTGGTTTACGGACCACAAACAAGACACATTCATAGTAATATTTCATCATAGAGAGATCATTCACAGTATATGTTGACAAGACAGATTCTTCTTCCACCTGAAATGCAAACAATAAGAACAATGATGATGGTGGTCGTGATGACATCACTAACAAATACCGAGCACTTACAAGTGGCAGGCATTATTTTATGCATATTCATTTTATTACATACAGCTACCTTAATAAGATGAGTACTATTATAAATTCCACTTTACAAAGAAGGGCAATACAAGTTGATCAAGGACATACTATGTCAGGGGTCCTCAAACTTTCCCTCAGACCGTTGGGGGGCTGGACTATAGTCTAAAAAAAACAACTATGAACAAACTCCTATGCACACTGCACATAAACAGGAACAAATACAATCACACCGCCTCATGTGGCCCACGGGCCGTTTGAGGACCCCTGCAGTGGTACAACTGGGTTTCATACTCCAGAGATTGAACTCTAAACCAATATATTGATTGGTTATCTGTATTTTGAACAACAATCTATTGTGTTTTTTGTTTTTGTTTTTTTACAGTTTTTGGTTGGGTTTGAACCTGCCACCTCTGGCATATGGGGCTGGCGCCTACTCCTTTGCCCCACAGGCGCCACCCAATTGTGTATTTTTTGTTTGTATTTTCTAAAGGCCTTGAAGGTGTCTGTAATGTTTAAAAAATGAATGGAATGCTTCTAAATAAACTGAAACACAATAGCCACAATACCATAAAACCTGGTAATACCCATGATAAAAAGATGAAGCCATACAAAAGGACATGTAGTGAACAATAGCCCTCCTACACCTGCTTTCTGACCCCTTTTTACTCCCCCTATAGCCTAGTCTACTTGGTAACTATCAGTGAGAGTCTGCTAAGGCTAAATGACGAGCTACCAAAAGGCTATTTCACACACTTTACACACACAATCACATTTCACCAAATGCTTAAAATTTTGAAAGCTAAGTAATACAGGTTGAGCATCCTTAATCCAAAAATCTGAAATGCTCCAAAATCTGAAACTGTGAGCATTGACATTACACCACAAGTAGGAAATTCCACATCTGACCTATGATGCATGCACAAAATTAGCACAGTGGTTAGGACACTGGCCACAATGCACTCAGGCTGGCAAGTTCAAACCCAGCCCAGGCCAGCTAAGTCAACAGTGACAACTGCAACAACAACAACAAAAAATAGCTGGGCGTTATGGCGGGTGCTTGTAGTCCCAGTTACTGTATATACTCGAGTATAAGCCGAGGTTTTTCGGCACAAATTTTGTGCCGAGTTCGGGTTTTTCGGCACAAATTTTGTGCCAGAAAAAACTCGGCTTATACTCAAGTATATTCGGTACTTGGGAGGTTGAAGCAAGAGAATTGCTTAAGCTCAAGTGTTTGAGGTTGCTCTGAGCTATGACACCATAGCACTCTACAGAGGTCAACGTACTGAGACTCTGCCTCAAAAATAGAAAAAAAAAAAAAAAAAAGGAATGCTTTGATGTAATTGAACCAAAGTAAAAGCAACAACAACAAAAAACAGTACTGAATAAAATTACCTTCAATCTATGTCCATAGGTGTATATGAAACTTAAATTTGAATTTCAAGTTGTTCACACTTGGGTTCTATCCCCCCAAGACAGCTTATTATGTATATGCAAATACTCCAAAACTAGGAAATATCTGAAATTCAAAACATTTTTGGTCCCAAGAATTTCCAATAAGTGATACTCAACTTGAAGTATCTTCACTTTATGGATGAATAAACAGAGAAATTAAATAAAGTCATTTAACTGCCATTGTCACCATTCCTGTTTAAGTGCTTTGGATATTAAATTTTGGTAGTATTTCATTTCATCCTTACCTCTACCCGGAATCCATACTGCAGAACAACATTTTTAATATCCTCATAGCTCAATTCTATGGAAAGTTCATTTGCCAAATTTTCAAAGTGGTACAGCAAAGGACCTGTGGTTTAAAGATACTATGAATGAATTACTTAAATATAAACATACACTAGAAGCCATGTTAGACTGAATTCCAAGTTGAATAATAAGTAGTGGATGAGACAAACATAAAAAGAAATATATAACTTTTACATTTGGTGAGGACACTTATCCACCAGACCTCTGAAACTCTGGCCTAGGAACTGACATCTGGGAGCTGGGTCTCCATTCACAGGGAGTGAATCCTTCTACTATACTTGCCTTACACTGGGATACTCTACATAATGGGCCTTCATCTGTGACTATCAAATTACTGACATAGCAGCTGGATCAGAAAAAGCCAAGTCCCCAAATCCCTAAGGCAGGCGTCCTCAAACTTTTTTAATAGGGGGCCAATTCACTGTCCCTCAGACTGTTGGAGGGCCGGACTATAGTTAAAAAAAAACCAACTATGAACAGATTCCTATGCACACTGCACATATCTTACTTTGAAGTAAAAATACAAAACAGGAACAAATACAATCACATCGTCTCATGTGGCCTGCAGGCTGCAGTTTGAGGACCCTTGCTAAGGTATTCTATAATTCCACAAATGCAAAACTGCAGTTAGAAAGTGGAGTCATCAGAGAAAACAGAGGGGACTCAAGCTAGACTAGGTAGGAGAGACGGTGGGGTTGAAGAGAAGTTACAAGGAAGGAAAGTTTCCTGGAAGGAAGAGGTGACACTAAAGCTGGTGCTTAATGCTTACTGTTCATATTCCAGCTCTAACACCTATTAACATGTGTCTATGTGCAAGTCACTAATTCTGCTTCATCTGTAACATAACTTTAATGTGGCATAACATGCAATAATACTATCATAAATAAGGCACTAAGTAAATGACAGTTATTTTTAGGACATTTCTACCTTGACTATTCTTTCATAGTTTATATATTTGATGAACTACATCTGACTTCAGCCAGGATTTCCGATCTTTTAATCTGTCACATTTTGCCCAGTCCATCACTGTCATCCAGGCAACAA
This sequence comes from Loris lydekkerianus, assembly GCA_963574355.1. Taxonomy (NCBI): domain Eukaryota; kingdom Metazoa; phylum Chordata; class Mammalia; order Primates; family Lorisidae; genus Loris; species Loris lydekkerianus. The sequence goes on along the minus strand of CAUYPK010129110.1, from coordinate 54,420 downwards.
TATTACTTAACAGTTATACTTCAAAGATATATCAGTTATATCTATACTAATCTAGATAGTCTTCGCTCTACCTTCACTGGGTTAAATATATATATAAATATATATATATACATATATAATATATATAGATATATAGATTTTTTTTTCTTTTTTTGGAGACAGAGCCTCAAGCTGTTGTCCTGGGTTGAGTGCTGTGGCATCACAGCTCAAAGCAACCTCCAACTCCTGGGCTTAAGTGATTCTCTTGCCTCAGCCGCCCAAGTAGCTGGGACTACAGGTGACTGCCACAACACCTGGCTATTTTTTTGGAAGTAGTTGTCATTGTTTGGCAGGCCTGGGCTGGATTCAAACCCACCAGCTCTGGTTTATATGGCTGACTCCTTAGACGCTTGAGTTATAGGCGCCGAGCCACTGGGTTAATTATAAATCCTGTGACCAGCTCTCTATTTCCACTCCTCATACAATAGGCTAATCGTGGGACATAAAAGTTAACAAAAGTTTTTGCTCCCAAGAGGTTCATCAATCTGTACAGATCATATTTAGGGTAAAAAAAATTCTGTCTTCCTCTCTCCTCTTTTTCAACCTACATAAACTACTAGAAACAAAAATGACCATGAATATAATTTATATAATGTTTAGTGCTCTTTTCAAAACAACAGTGGTTCCTTATCAAACTATCAAGCTTAAATTCTTACTGGTTGTGTTAATACTAGTAAAAATAATCAGATCTATCATTGAATGAAGACCTACCTGCTATGTTGCAGACTACTTCAAAGCCTTTTTATAAGAAATCAGAGCCTCATAGCAAAGTCTTTCCAGCTTTAAAAGCTTATGCTGTTTCTGCTCTATCATTTTGAAAGCTTCCAGTAGCATGGTTATTATCTCCCCGTATGTACATTCCAATGATTTGCACATACTGAGGCTGTATTTTACCTTTACTCATTTGTGTCCCACCTAGAAAGCTCCAACCCTCCAACTCAAGCATTCGCCATGTTTCAAAACCTTGCTGGAATCCATCCAACTCACCAGACCTACTGTTCATTCTTCCTTATATGGCATACTTTAAAACTCATTTAATACAGTATTGTATTGCTCACTGAAATTTTTCATGTAATTAACACTTTTCTAACTAAGATTGCAAGCTATGTAAGTCAAAGAGTATGTCTTAAGTCTCTTTTGAATCCATCATAATGCCCAGCTTAGTGCTAAATATACAACAAATCATCTAAAGATAACAGCTGTGGGCCAGGGAAGGTGGCTCACACCTTGTCATCTTAGCACTCTGGGAAGCCAAGGCAGGTGGATTGCTTGAGCTCAGGAGTCTGAGACCAGCCTGAGCCAGAGCAAGAGGAAGACCCCATCTCAACTAAAATAGAAAAATTAACTTGACATTGTGGTGGGCACCTGTAGTCTCAGCTAATTGGGAAGTTGAGGCATGAGGATTGCTTGAGCCCAAGAGTTTGAGGTTGCTGTGAGTATGATGATGCCAGGGCACTCAACCTGAGGATGACAGCTGTGGTGTACATTTTTTGTAGTGTTCTATTATTACAAATAATGGTAATTGGATAGATAATCTCTGTGGCATATTTCAGATTTTCCCTTACAAAGACAATTATTTTTCTCTTTTTCTTGAGAAAGGGTTTCATTCTTTTCTGTGTTCCTCAGGCTTGTGTTGAGGAACTTCAAGTGATCCTCCTACCTTAGTTTCCCAAAGTGCTAGGATTACAGGCATGAGCCATTGCATCCAGCTACAAAAACATTTCTTGCATGTCAAAGATAAACACTTTTACCGACTTGACTGAAACTGATGAAATGATTTCCAAAAGAGTTACAGCAGTTTTCATTCACAATGATGGGTACATGTTTTAATACCTTAGCAAGTAGCGGAAATATAATTTTACATTTTGGAAAACAGGTTGGCAGTTTCTTATAATGTTATAAATACACTCACCCAGCAATTCCATTGTTATTTATTTACTTAAGAGAAATGAAAATTTATGGCCAAAGACTTGTACCGCACAAATGTCTATCAACCAGTGAACGACTAAACAAAATGTAGTATATCCAATGGAATACTACTCAACAATAAAAACAACCCATGGGTACATGGATGTATGTCAAAAGCATTATGCTAAGGTAGCCAGAACAAAAAGCAACATACAGTGTGACCCCATACATATATAATATGACACTCTGGAAAAGGGAAAACGATAGTAACAGAAACCAGAATAGTGACTGCCAGGTATTAGGAGGAGAGAGAGAACTGACGACAAAGGAGTATAAGGAAATATTTCAGGGTGATGGAAACAGAAAAGTTCTACTACCACCCCTTTTTTGAGACAGAGTCTTACTCTGTCTTGCTCTTGCTCAGGCTGGTCTCAAATTCCTGAACTCAAGCAATCCACCAGCCTCGGCCTCCCAGAGTACTAGAATTATAGGCAGAAGCCACCGTACCTGGCCCATAAGGAGGTTATGAATTTATCACTATAAATGCTACTTTATGATGTCTCTTCAATTTTCCTCTGAGAGACCCTCTTTCAAATTTTGAAACGATATATTCATACATGTATGTAACAGTCAGTAAATATCCACTATTTGTCAGGCTCTGTACCAGGTGACTACAAACAATTAGGTCCCTAATTGGGCACAGTGGCTCACACATGTAATAATAGCACTCTGGGAGGCCAAGGCTGGAGGATCCCTTGAGGCCAATAGTTTGAGACCTAGCAGAGACAAAGCAAGACTCTGTTTCTACCAAAAAAAAGAAAAAGAAAAAGGAAAAAAATTTCTGTCCTGATGGAACCTAGAGACTAGTAAGGGAAACAAAAATAAATGGGTGATAACACTTTAGTGTGGTAAATGGCACAGCTGATTCTGTAAGAATGTATAAGAGGAATATAGAATACTTAACCCAATCTGAAAGGAAAAAACAGAGCTAACTGTTAAAGAACACATAGGAATTAGTCAAGAGAAAACAGAAAAAGAGAAGGAGCTTTCTACGTCAGAGGACTGGTACTTGAGGTCAGGGAAGAAGTAGTTAAATTAAAAAATGAAGCAAAGACAAGAATGAAGAAAGGTCACAAAGGGCCTTGTACACAATCCTTATCAAGAAAGCTAGAATTATGTGCAGGGAATTTGACAGGAATAGATTTGTATTGGGAAGATCACTGAAGAGAACTGAAAGGGGCATAGAGGGTTTAAGACAACCTGAAGGCAAGGACATCCTTAAACTACCAGAGTATTCCTAAACTAGGCAAGCAATAATGCAGTTAAAGCAATGGCCTTCAACAGGGGTGATTTTTCTCTGACCTAGGGCATTTTCTAATGACTATAGACAATCTGGTTGCCAAAACTGGAAGGAACTATTGGAATCTAGTAGGCAGAGGCCAGGGATAATGTTAAGCATCCTATAATGTACAGGACAGCTCTCCTCACACTGAAGAGTGATCTAACACGAAATGTCGACAATGCTAATATTGAAAACCACGAATAGGAAAAGACTCTAGTTATTAAGGAGCTTTACTTGATACAACTTTTAGGCTGACTACAAGCAAATGGTAAGGAAAAAGAGGTATTATGAACTAGACTGAATGTTTGTGTCTCCTCTCCTGCCCCAAATTCATATGTTGACGCCTTAACCCCCAGTGTGGCTGTATTTGAAAGTAGGTCCTCTAAGGAATTAAAGTCATACAGGTATTGGTCCTTACCCAGCACTATTAGCATTCTTATAAGAAGAGATACCAGGCTGGGGTGGTGGTTCAAACCTGTAATCTTAGCATTCTGAGAGGTCCAGGTGGGAAGATCACCTGAGGCCAGGAGTTTAAGACCTGCCTCAAAAACATAATGAGAGCCCAGATGTACAAAAAATAAAACAATCAGCCAGGCGTGATAGTATGCCTGTAGTCCCAGCTACCTAGGAGGCTGAGGCAGGAGGACTGCTGGAGTTTGAAGCTGCAGTGAGATAATGATCATGCCCTGCCTGGGTGACAGAGGGAGACTCTTATCTCAAAATAAACAAAAAAGAGATACCAGAGAGCTCACTCATGTTCTCACTCTATCCTGCTACTCTAGGCATGTACCAAAGAAAGGCTATGTGAACATACAGCAAGAAGGTGGCTACTTTCAACTCAGGGAAAGCCCTCACCAGATAACAACCTGGCGGGAACCTTATTCTTAGAACTCTAGCTTCCAGACCTATAGGAAAATGCAATTCTGTTGTTTATGCCTCCCAACATGTGGCATCATTATAGCAGCTCAAGCTAACTAACAAAAGGGGTAACAAAGAGCTCCCAGCTTTTTGGTTGAGGAAATCTGAGTAGATAATGGAACAGAAAAGGTATCCAGAGGTAGGACATCATTTTCTTGAGACACATAGATTTTGACATATAGTTGGACATACCTACTTGGAATGTAAGAGGTATCTGGACTAGAGATACAGAATGGGAATTAAAAGAGTTGGAAAAGCCATAGAGTGGGTAGGAAGAAAACAATAAAAAGTAATATGTGGCATAAAAAAGTAGATAAGACTGGGGCAGCACCTGTGGTTCAGTGGGTAGGGAACCAGCCCCATATATCAAGGGTAGTGGGTTGAAACCTGGCCCTGGCCAAACTGCAACAAAAAATACTAGGCGTTGTGGTGGGTGCCTGCAGTCCCAACCACTCGGGAGGCTGAGGCAAGAGAATCACCTAAGCCCAAGAGTTGGAGGTTGCTGTGAACTGTGATGCCACAGCACTCTACCGAGGGCAACAAAATGAAACTCTGTCTCTAAAAAAAAGTAGAAAAGACTGATTAGATAATACTTCAGCACACCAATATTTAAGACAAAATTTATTCTGAGTATTATGCTTTTACATTTTTAAGGATTTTATTTGTAAAGTATTAACTATTTTGAAGGACTATGTTTCTCCATTATTCCAATTCTCTAAATTGTTCTAAAACTCAGTTCCGTGGTAAGAAGCATGGAAGCTCTCCTGACTTCCCATTAACCAATGTGCTTTGTTATTTCTGATGCCCCAGACAGATCACAGGCCTATAAGCATCTACTCTTAACTAAACAGTATGCTTACCAGGGGCCAATTTTATTTGTTCTAGGCTGTTATTGTACTGTAATTACTGTATTACACAGCTTAATAAACCAATAAAACAAATATTAAACAGAAGTTGTTTCTATGAAAGTCAAGGCAAGTGCTTTGGAAATACACAAGACCTTACCATAACTCAGAAAACAGGGTCAAAAACTTTAATCATATAAATACAGATCATGTTCATGCTATTTATAAATTGACCCTGGGCATTCAAGGAGTTGGCTCTGTCCCACGAACCAGTCTCTTACCACAGGTAAACTACAGACCTCTCTACAAATTATTTAACCCAAGACTCAGTTTCTTCAACTATAAAATAGTGCTACTTCAACACAGAGTTGCTTTGAAATGAAACAGGTATTTATAAGGGACCAACACAGTACTTAATCCACAGTGAATAAATACCAATAGGTAATATCCTTCAGCCATTCCTTGGGAAAATTTTCCCAAAGTAACTACTTTTTTAAAAGACCTAACATTTGGGATATTTCTTACTGTGAATATATTTTATAGCTGCTCTCAACTGGTTCTAAAGTGAACTTTAGAAAAGACTTACTACTATCTTTAAGGCTTTGTCCTAATAGCAAAATTTCTGATAAAATAAAATCATTAGAGAGAGAGTAGGCAGGCCGGGCAGTGGCCCATGACTGTAATTCTAGCAATTTGGGAGACCGAGGCAGGTGGACTGCTTGAGCTCAGGAGTTCCAGACCAGCCTGATCAAGAGTAAGACCCTATCTCTACTAAAAATAAGAGAAATTAGCTGGGCATTGTCGTGGACACCTGTAGTCCCAGCTACTTGGGAGGCTGAGGCAAGAGGATCACTTGAGCACAAGAGTATGGGGTTGCTGTGAGCTATGATGCCATAGCACTGTACCCAGGGTGACAGAGTGAGACTGTGTCTCCCAAAAAAAAAAAAAATATGACAATTCATCCACAAAACTAAACCCACCCTGAAGGCCAAGGGCTCAAAACAGTGCCTATCTGTCCTTCTGTGCAGTTAAACGATCCTCATCTTGAAAAACCTTTCTATTCTAGCCTTGATATTTTTCTGAACTAGACTATATATTGTAATAAAAAGACATGTATAGTTACCTTGGTATGTCATTATACTTCCTTTTATTTTCAAGAGGAGAGAAGTAGCAATTTCCTTTAGACTCTGAATAGGAGGGACCATGTTGTATTCATCATTTAATTTCTAGCATCGAGCAGTAGAATGCAGTAGGAAACTTGTTTTGTATAAACGAATTATATTCCTCTTCTTAAACTCAATATAACCACAAACGTTACCACAACTACTCTTTTTTTTTTTTTTTTGCAGTTTTTGGCCAGGGCTGAGTTTGAACCCATCACCTCTGGCATATGGAGCCAGCGCCCTACTCCTTTGAACCACAGGCACCGCCTATACCACACCTATTCTTTTCTCAGTATATGGATGTGCTGGGGAGGAAGATTCCATGGAAAAGTAAAATCATTCCTCCAAATGTTTTGTTTTATGTAGTTATTTATTTATTTTTTGCAGTTGTTTTTTTTTTTTTTTTTTTGCCAGGGCTGTGTTTGAACCCGCCACGTCCGGCATATGGGGCTGGCGCCCTACCGCTTTAAGCCACATGTGCCACCCCTATTTATCTGTTTTTGAGACAGAGTCTTACACTGTGTTGCCCCGTGTAGAATGCTGTGGCATCATAGCTCATGGCAACCTCAAACTCTTGGCTTGAGCAATCCTCTTGCCTTAGCCTTCCAAGTAGCTGGGACTACAGGCACCTACTATAATGCTCAGCTAATTTTTCTATTTTACTAGACATGAGGTCTCGCTCTTGCTCAGGCTGATTTTGAACTCTTGAGCTCAAGCAATCTATCTGCCTCAGTCTCCCAAAACACTAGGATTACAGGCATGAGCTACTGCAGCTGACCTCCCCCAAATGTTTTATTATAGTAGAAAGAAAAAAAGAATATCTTCTTAAACAGAATGGACTGCCATCTCAGTAGAGTTGGATATAGGGATGATGAGGGAATAATTATCTACCATCAGATCAATAATTAGTATGCACTGGAACTATGACTATTGTAAGAATGACCTAAGTGTGAATATACAACTCTTCAGCTTCCATTGCCTTTGGAAGCATCGTTATTAATGCAGTCTAAAGGACAGCCCTTTTCCTTCTCTGGTGCATGTTGAAAAAAAGAGTTGTGCTGAGCCATATATTAAATACACAAATATTAACGAAAGCTGATGAGGAAGAAAAGGTCTGTGCATAATTTTTATGATATCCAACAACACAGACAAGCAAAACAGTCCTCACATAATCAGGTTAGACACCTTGCTAGAGGTTTTAAAACATGTATAATATAACGTTTATGAACACTTGGTCCTGGGAAGCTGCCAAATGTAAAATAGCTCTAAGTACCCAGATTAATGTGTAAAATTTAATATATGCTGAAGAACTTACCTAGATTTATCCAAATTCCACCTGGCTTGAGTATTTTCCATATTGTATCAATATAATCAATTACATTGTGAGCCGTGTCTATGAAAAAGCAGGTGGCAATACAGTCCCAGGTATCTAATCAAGGAAAATAAAATTACTGCATCTTTTAGGTTATTTTGCTTTTTCTTTTAATTTACCCTTTAAACTTGCCAGTTACCTATTATAGAGTATTAATATTCCACTTAACTGCAGAGATACTGAAGCTAAACTCTGCTAATCAAGTAACCAAATAATCACTTAGTATGACAGATACTTTGTAATTCATAAAGGTGGCCTGGGCACAGTGGCTCACACCTGTAATCCCAGTACTTGGGAGGCAGAGGTGGGTGGATTGCCTGAGCTCACCAGCGTGAGCCAAGAACAAAACCCCACCTCTAAAAACAGGCGAGCGTTGTAGTGGGTGCCTGTAGTCCCAGCTACTAGGGAGCCTGCGGCAAGAGAATTGCCTGAGCCCAAGAGTTGGAGGTTGCTGTGAGCTTTGACACCATGGCACTCTACCAAGGGCAACAAAATGAGAGTCTGTCTCCAAAAAAAAAAAATCTTTAACAAAAGACTCAATGAAGTTATCAATAATCTGATAATGCAAATAAATTGGAAATCATATTTGTGATATCATTAGATATTATTACCAAATCGTATCTGTAAGAGGTTTATTTACCATCTACTCCACTTCTATCCTTTACTTAAAATCAGTTTAGACAAAATAAGTCATTTGCATTTAAATTAGTGTCAACTCTCAATTCTAGTAGGTTTTAGAAAGACAGTAGGCCCTAGCTGCAAATAGAGAAATTAATGACATCAAAATACCTAAATATACATATGACTTTGGGTATAACAGGGGGAAAAGGGAGCCAGGAGCAGGCAGAAGCAGAGGGTGGGAACCCAGCCTGTTTGACTCTTGGAGGCTCTGGTCTGGTACAGAAGGTGTGGTGGTGTGGTCTATGTACAAATGCTGATGCAGTAACTTGTATCTTGATCCCACCTGGAATTATTCTCACCATCTGCTCTCTTAAACTTCGCTTCAGAAGAAAAGGACTTTTACTTGCCTGAGTGATATTTTCCATTATTTCACTCCTTATCCCCAATAACTAACATTTTTTACCCCCCTCTTTGTACCTTTGGAGTACAGGTTGCTCCAATCTTAAGAGTTCACAGAAAAACGAAACAAAAAGTTTCTTCTATATTCTTAAAAAAGAAAAGCCATTTCATGTTACTACTCTTCAGCTCTGGGCCCATCAATGGCTTCCCGTCTTCCTCAAGAGTACAATTTTAAGTCTTGCTATGGCCTCACCAAACCCTCTCCTGGCTGCCACCACTAGGCCCATTGCTTACTACACCCCAGCTCTTCTTTGAGCAGAAAAAGCATCCTTTCTAACCGCTAATCTCTTCCATTCCTTCTATCTGCAACATTTCCACCAAATATCCACATGGCTTGCCTCTTTGAGATTCTCTGTTTAACATTTTTTCTTCTTAGTGTCTGCTCTTCAGACAGGCTTCCCTGACAACTCCATGTGAAGCAGCAGCTCCTCAGCTGCTCCTCAGAGCCACTCTGTAGCCCCTACCCTGCCGCCGCCTTCTTCCTCACAATAAACTGTTACTTCCTCACTCTCCCAACTAGAAAAGAAGTTCCCTGTGGACAGGGACTTTGTTCTGTTCACTGATCTTTTTCAAATGCCTAGAACACTCAGTAGGTAGTTCACAAATATTTGGTGACTGACTGATCTTGCTGACACCTCAGCATTCTACTTCCTTTTACTGCCAGTCTCCCTTTCTCTACCGACTAACTCAAATTTCTTAACAGTGTGCCAGGCTGACACCTGATCTTAATAGCTTGATTATAAAGGTCCTTCATAATTTGGAACAAACCCACTTTTCTAGCCATTTCTCCCACTACATCTTCCCTTAAATGTTCTCTTTCCTTGCCAGTCCAACTGTGCTGCCATCCCCAATTACCTTATTCATTCGCATCTTTGTGCCTGTAAAACCCTTCCTCCTGTACTTCAAGTCAGTCTCACCATAAGAGTTCCCTTCTCACACTAACCTACCTTCCTCCTCACTGCATTCATTACTCATTTGAACTCTTGTGTAAATGTTGTCTTATATTAATAGATTCAACAGATTTAAAATTTCTTGATTGTAGATATCTTGTACTTCTTTGTATTTCCTATCATTTGCCTGTGCATGCCCTTGAGAACACTCTAAATTAGCACTGAAGTATACCTCATATTCTACTATCATAATGAGTGACCAAAACTTTGGCTTAGGATAAAATTAGCTTATTAATTTGAAACGTAGGACAAGACCTTTAAAATGCTTGCTTTGGACTTACTGCATTCTGAATAAATTTCCTGAAAATCTCCTGCTGTCATAGAAAAGTTAGAACCAGGAGGAAGACTGTGGGGGTCAACATCAGGGAAAAAGATGGGTCGAATCTGATCAGCTGATCTTCGGTTATTGCTAAACTGATGGATCCAGGGATAAAGTTTATATTTATTAATTTCAGAACATCTGCAAAATACAAGCATAAAATTTAGTGTTAACTAAGTATTTTGCAAGAAAAAAATCTACTTTAAACACTAAAGTAGATTTTCTATTTGATTAAAAGTTTGCATATATAATTCATTTATACTTAGAAAGTATCATTATTACACCCTACCCAATTATCTGAAAATATGCATGTATATATGTAGATGAGCAACAAATCATGGATTAAAGACAAAAAAACAAGTAAATTCAGAGATGTAAATTGCTGATCATTCAAAAATTTTAAGATGTATATAACAACTCAAGTAAAATTGTTGAATTAGTTTTTTAAAAAAGGTATTGGTTCCAACTATAACAGTTTGTTATTTTAATTATTTTGTATAACCCTCTTTCCTCTCACCAACCTCCTAAAATTCATACTGCTATCCAAGACAACATTACTTATACAGGAAGCCATTTATTTTTCTCTAGTACGTCTTCTGGCATTAAAAAATAAGAACTCTATACACTACCTTCCAAAAGAGGCCACAGAAGTTCAAAGAGATCTTTCCAACTCAGTCATGTCATGAGCATAGTTGGCCATTTTATAAGAACTTGATAAAGGAAATAGTTACGATTGCTACACTAAATTCTCATCCCACCAAAGAAACAAAGGGGTGAAGAAGTTTAAGGAATAATGAAAAAAATGCTCCTCCTTTGATCATACTTAGGAAGATTTTGTACAGAAATCATTTGTTTCATGGAATGCCCAATTACTTTCTAAAAAATCACTTACCCATCCTATTTTAACTGATATTCTGATAACTGGGCAACTGGTTAAAGTGGTAATCTGTATAAGCCCTTTGATTTTAACTTAAACATTTATGACATATAGCATAATCAAACACTACATACTTATCTTCAAATTCAGAATTGTTCAAGAAAATAGGTAACCCAATCTGATTCTGAGAAATTACTATTTCCAGCAAAAAATAAATTAAATACCTGTTGAGTACAAAGTTGGAAGAAAAGAGCATAAAAAAACTCCATTCATTTCCTTGACAAGCATAACCTAGCATAGCTATTTCCCAGGCCAGTCTTCCTAGTCCAGCACCAGGTACCAGAATATTTACTTTAGAAGAATCCCTGAAATGAAATAAGGCAATTATGTCCAACCCCTCAAAGAAAAAAAAGATAAAATCCACATTAACAACTAAAAACTTACTCAATTATTCAATAAGAAAACCTCACTAAGACTGACTTCTTAAAATTGAGAAACAATTCTAATTTCAAAAATAAGAGATATAAAGAATTATCATATATGTTCAGACATCAGGTAAGGATTTTATCCCCAAAAATTATTTTTTCAGAAAAAAAGGAGTCACCTTATATCTGAAGACATATGAAGTCACTCAAATCCCCAGCAGCCATCACCTGAACAACTGACTTAGAGAAATTTTTCCAGAGGCATCCTAATATGAAGAGTTTGAGAAAAAATCACTTCATCTTGTGAGACAGTAAAACAACTTTATTTCTAAATTCTGTGTATAACACTTTGTCTTATGTAACTAGCTTAAATATATGTAGAATTTAATGTCTCAGTTACATCTCTAAAACCTTATATATTTAAGTTGGTGAAATAATTTGGGAGGGGGAAAAGTTTCATGAAGAAAATGGGGAATTGCCTTCTGAGTACACATGATGGGAAAAATATGTTACACCAGAGGTTCACAACCAAACTGATCTTTTCCACTTACTAGTATTATGTCACCATCACACATTTCCTTTTCTGAAAAATCTACCATTCTGTTTTCAAACTGCTAAAAAGCCTTAGCATAGCAAAACCCTTTCTCAGGAATTCTACTAAATTACTATAATTCTGAGGAAACTAAAACAGTATTACTATAGGAAACCAAAGGAAAATATATCCATTACCGTCTTGCAATTAAAAAGGAGTTTCACTGCAATACATCCTAAATATGGTTCACAAATCAATTTCCAAATCTACCCCCACTTATGATTCTTTTTATCTTTAAACTATATGGTCTTTAAATTTGGTGTGCTCCAAACAACAATGGGGCATTTTATTAGTAACCCATAACCTTTGCATATCCCACTTCAGAATGAAAAAGAAATAGCATTATGGGGCTTTTGAAAATTCAATCTATAAATATAGTAACATGGGAATTTGATCAAGGTCATTAAGTCTTATATATCTATATGTGGAACATGTATTTGTATAAAACAAAGACTTGTTTTACTGTTGAATTTTTATACATATAAAAAAATAAAGCATAAAGCATAAAAGGAAACTTGTTACAATTTTCTGACAAATACACCTATTACAATTAAAAAGATATCCTCATCCTCTGATACTTGACATGGGCAAACTAATGCCAAAGAGACATGTAAAAGTATTTGCCAAAATACAACATTTTCTTTTCATTCCAGATTATACACAATTTGTGTGTACTCAAGTATACCCCTTAGCTTTGTAAAAAGAGAATGGATTCATCCTTCCACTTTGTTCAGGCCTATCATATTTGTTACCTAACAAGAACATACATTTCTTTTTCTTTTTTCTTTTTGGAAACAGAATTGTTCTACTGCCTTGGCTAGAAAGCCACAGCCTTAGCCTCGCTCCCAGCCAACTCAAACTCCTGGGGACAAGCAATCCTGCCTCAGCCTCCCGAGTAGCTGGGACTATAGGCACCTGCCACTGTGGCTTGCTAAGTTTACTATTTTTTAGTAGAGATGGGAGTCTCACTCTTGCTCAGGCTGGTCTCACAAGCAATCCTCCTGCTGCAACCTTCCAGAGTGCTAGAATTATGGGCATGGGCCACCATACCCAGCCAAGAATATACATATTTTTAATATGAAAATGTGAAATGCTTCTAGCTCTAAGACTCTGTTCTGCTCCTTGTATAAAGGACCTGTTATGATGGCACGTCACCCAGGCTTCTAACCCACCAAAAACCCCTTTTTCTGAAATTACCTTTTCTCAGTTCCCATTTGCCTAATCATAACATGCATTTCTATCCTCATTCCCCAACTGGCTGTTTTAATTCAGCTCAGAATTAAAAACCAAAAACTATCTAATCAAAGTAACACAACAGTGTAGAAGAGGATTTAGAAGTAAATTCATACAGTATTTAAGTTTTTTTATTTTTTTTTTAAGACAGAGTCTCAAGCTGGTGCCTTGGGTAGAGTGCTATGGCATCATAGCTCACAGCAAACTCTAACTTGGGTTCAAGCAATTCTCTTGCCTCAGTTTTTTTATTTTTAGTAGAGACAGGGTCTCACTTTTTTGCTCAGGTTGGTCTCGAACTCATAAGTTCAAGGAATCCACCTACCTCGGCCTCCCAGAGTGTTAGAATTACAGGTGTGAGCCACTACATCCAGCCAGTGTTTAAATCTTTATAAAAAAATCACTAGCAATCCATTTCTGAAGGGATAACTCACATGCAGAAATTAGAAAAGTCACCATGCAGAAATTAGAAATCATACTAATCTTAAGGGAGAGTTGTGCTAATAATGATACCAATAATTATTCTGGTAGGTTATGGCAAGTGAACTTTATGACTACTATTAACAAATTCTTTCTAACTAATCAGAACCATAGCAGCCACCATACGGCAGAACATATATTTGCAACACCTTGTATAAAATTATTAGAAGGCTACCATCAAGCAAAATCTATCAAGGCCCTATCTTAAAAGTGAGCAGAAATTGTAGAGATCTATAAATTATTTGTATTAGGACAAAAAAGATTTCAGTGGGCAGACACATTAAAAAAAACTCTCAAACTGAAGAAATGATCAAGAGCCGGCTCGGTGCCTATGGCTCAAGAGGCTAAGGCGCCAGGCACATACACCTGAGCTAGTGGGTTGGAATCCAGCCTGGGCCTGCCAAACAGTGACAGCTGCAACCAAAAAATGGCTGGGAGTTGTGGCGGGCGTCTGTAGTCCCAGCTACTTGGGAGGCAGAGGCAGGAGAATTGCTTGAGCTCAGGATTTGGAGTTGGCTGTGAGCTATGATGTCACATCACTCGACCCAGGGCGACAGCTTGAAGCTCTGTCTCAAAAAAAAAAAAAAAAGATCAAGAAGCAATGAATGGGTGAATTGGAGGAAATTTTTCCCTAAATCCTTGTTCTTAACTAGTCTTTCTTTACTAGGTCCTTATTTAAGGAATACTAACAGCATAATGGGAATTTCTCCTAATTATGATGTATATGAAACCAAAGCACTCTGAATGGCAATTTCTGCAATGAATTCTTAAAGTCTAGCCTTTAGGGCATTTCTTTGAAGGCATTCTGTGGAGAAAACAAGAGAAATACAGAGCTTAATGGGCGATATTAAACCAGGCTGAAACTTTAAAAAGCTGGAAAAAAAGAAGCCTGCAATTCATGACTTAGTAATCAAATGTTGTCTTCTGGCTCAGCACCTGTAGCTCATTGGTTAGGGCGCCGGCCACATACACCATGGTTGGGGGGTTTGAACCCACCCGCCTGCTAAACAACAAGGACAACTATGACAAAAAAAATAGCCAGGGGATAGGGCCTTGGTGCGTGCCACACCTTTTGGGGGCAAGACTTTACCTAACAAATGTAATCAGTGTAACCTAGTTTCTTGTACCCTCAGTGAATCCCCAACAATTAAAAAAAAAAAAAAAAAAAATAGCCAGGCATTGTGGCAGGCACCTGTAGCTCAGCTACTTGAGAGGCTGAGGCAAGAGAATTGCTTGAGCCTAGTAGTTTGAGGTTGCTGTGAGCTGTGATGCCACAGCTCTCTACCAGGGGCAACATAGAGAGACTCTGTCTCAAAAAAAAAAAGTTGCCTTCTTGTAATTCTTAGCAAAGATAAGCAAGTCAGCCAACCAGTTTACCAAATTAAGAAGGTTCAAATACAAAGAAAGCAGTATATTTACCGCAAATGTGACACCCATGGTAACAGGCGGAAAAGTTTCAACAGTTAATCAAGAGAAGCAAGAATGGAAAGAAAGGGTACATGTGTACATAGCAAGCATATGTCTCAAGAGGCCAGGGATTGCATTTCTATCGCCCTTTCTGCTTCCACTATTTATTTCACCAGCAGTACATGCTGATCTAGACAGAAATTTCCTTTATTGTACATGGAATGATCCTTGTTTGCATTGCAGTTGTAGATTAGAAAACACAAAATACTCTCTCTGGTTTGTCACTGTTATGACATTTGGCTGACCCCTGGTGTTAGGAGTACATTCAACATTTTAAGCACCAAAAGTGGCTCTCTAAATCACAGCTATTCAATTTTTACTTCTATAATAAAAAGCCCACACTACATGTGGCTACTTACAGTATGGCTAGTCCAAATTAAGATGTTAAGTGCAAAACACCAGATTTCAAAGACTTGTATAAAAAAGAATGCAAAGTATCTCATTAATCTTTTACATTGACTACATGTTGAAATATTTTGGAAATACTGGGTTATTAAAGTATATTACCGTATATACTGGAGTATACACCGAGTTTTTGCCGGCACAAAATTTGTGCTGAGTTCGGGTTTTTCGGCACAAATTTTGTGCCGAAAAAAACTCGGCTTATACTCGAGTATATACGGTATTTTTACCTGTTTCTATTTATGGCTATTAGAAAATGAAAAATTACTAGTAAATGCTCTGCATTTGTGGACTTCCCTATGTTTCTACTGAACAGTGTTGGTCTATACACATAAAAACACTGAGCAAAACACAATTGTGAGATGATAAATAAACCTTAAAAACATACAGAACAATACAATGTGTATAAACATTTAGTTAATGTAGAAATTCAAGACTGGAATAACAAAACAACAAGTGCATGTTCATGGTTATTTCAAAAGAGAGAGGAAAGTACTCTGGGTAGTTTACAGGGCAGTTTCAACTTTATCTGTAATGCTTCTTTAAAAAATGCCAAAAGAAAAAAAAAAGTTCCTGCTTTCTTACCTTCTAGTAAAATGCTATCTTGAGCTTCCAGAAATTTGAAGACAGGTTAACCATTGTACTAATATGTTAATTCAATCTTTACCAAGATATTACTTGCATTCATCTGTTTTTTTTTTTTTTATTATATTTTTATCATACTTTCATTATTGTTTAAAGTTAACTGGCTGGGTGCTGTGGCTCACGCTTGTAATCTTAGCACTTTGGGAGACTGAGGCAAGCAGATTGCTTGGACTCTTGAGTTTGAGACCAGCGTGAGCAAGAGCAAGCCCTGTCTCTACTAAAAACAGAAAACCTAGCTGGGGCATGATGGTGCATGCCTGTAGGCCCAGCCACTCTGGAGGCTGAGGCAAGAGGACAGATTGAGCCCAAGAGTTTGAGGTTGCTGGACAGCACTCAACAGAGGGTGACAAGTGAACCTCCTTCTCAAAATATATATATATATAATTACAGCTTACCTCTTCATCTACTCCCAACAATGGACCCATTTCAGTTAGAAAGCTTCTCACTGATGCCAGAAAAGTTTCCCATTTTAATCCTACACGTACAGAAACTCAGCTTAAATTATAACCTTATCAGTATAAATTATCACCTCATCTACCATTCTCACATTCCCAGGCAAACCTTGAACTCACTCATCTGTGCTTTCAGCATCCATATCTCTGTTTATATGTGAAGTTCTTTACTTTATTTCTTTCATTTAATACAGGAATCAGCAACTACAGCTCACAGGCCAGTTACCTGTGTGTGTAAACAAAGTTTTACTGAAAGATGCCATCCCCATTCACTTGAGAACTGTCTATGGGTGTGTTCCCATGACCACAGACCTGAAGAGTCCCCACAGACACTGTACTGCTTGCAAAGCTGAAAATATTTAATATCTGGCACTTTGAGAAAATGTTTTTCAGTCCCCAATCTAATATATCTTGAACCTCTTTTCCTTGAAGTACATAGAACTTCCTTAACTCCAATGCATAATTGTACCATAATTTATCAAACTCCCTTATTAAGGACATTTATATTGTTTCTAATCTTTTGATATTATAAAATGTTAAAACTAGTGTCCTTGGCATGAATCATTTCCACATGCAGAAGTATGTCTTCCCTGAAATTGAACTCTAAGAATCAAAAGATCTGTATTTGAATCTCAACAAATATTGCCTAATTACTCAATGTAAGTTTTTTTTTTACTAATTTATTCTTTTATCAGCAATATATTTAAATTTTCTTACACTTTCGTAACAGTTATCTAACTTCTAAATATTTGCAATGCAGTAAGTACAAAATGGCATATTTTTTTTTTTTTTTTTGAGACAGTCTCACTATGTCACCCTTGGTAGAGTGCTGTGACATCACAGCTCACAGCAACCTTAGCCTCTTGGGCTTAAGCTATTCTCTTGCCTCAGCCTCCCAAGTACCTGGAACTACAGGCACCCACCACAATGCCTGGCTATTTTTTGGTTGCAGTTGTCATTGTTGATTTTAGCTGGTATAGGGAAATCCACAAATGCAGATTGTTTGAACCTGCCAGCCTCGGTGTATGTAGCTGATGCCCTACCCACTGAGCTATGGGCACTGCCAAAAAATGGCATCTTAATGTGGTTTTATATTTGCATTTTCTTATTGAGATTGAGTGTCTTATATTTCTATTTCTGCAAACTATCTATGAACAGCATTTTTTTAATATTGGGTTATAAATGTTGAAGGGTTTTTTCATTGGGTTATTCCTTCAGATTTATTAGCACCTAAAATCTTTTTTTTTTGAGACAGAGTGTCATTGTGTCACCCTCAGTAGAGTACTGTGGCATCACAGCTCACAGCAACCTCAAACTCTTGGGCTTAAGTGGTTCTCATGCCTCTGCCTCCCGAGTAGCTGGGACAACAGATACCCACCACAACGCCTGCCTGGCTATTCTTTTTTGTTGCAGTTGTCATTGTTGTGTAGCTGGCCCAGGCCAGGTTTGAACCCTCCAGCCTTGGTGTATGTGGCTGGTGTCTTAACCTTTGTGCTATGGGTGCCGAGCCACCACCTAAAATCTTGATTTGAAAGAAATCTGAAACTCTTTGGTCTAGGAGGGCTTTCAGAATGATGAAGAAATCTAATTTCAGTCTCTATACTCCATGCATTATTTGGTAGTCTACATTTCCTCTATTCTCTCTTTTAAAATGTATTCTCTTGGCGGTGCCTGTAGCTCAGTAGGTAAAGTGCTGGTCACATACACCAAGGCTGGCGGGTTCAAACCCAGCCCAGGCCTGCTAAATAACAGTGACAACTGCAATGAAAAAATAACTGAGCATTGTGGCGGGTGCCCATCGTCCCAGCTACTTGGGAGGCTGAGGCAAGAGAACTGCTTAAGCCGAGGAGTTGGAGGTTGCTGTGATACCATGGCACTCTATCGAGGGCAACATAGTGACACTCTGTCTCAAAAAAAAAAAAAAAAAAGTATTCTCTTAGCTAATAGAATCTTTTCATAACTATAATTTACATCTTCATTTTCACATAAGTAGAAAAAAATGCTTTAAAACTCAATGGTATTTTTCACAATGTCCACCACGTAAAAGAAAAAAATACATTCCACCAGAATAGTACACCAGTACCTTTTTAGCGTGTTAAGAGTAAATATATTAAAATACGTAAAAGACATAAACTTTCCCTCAAAAGTTATCACTTCCAATTCTCTTGAAACTGAATGAGATAGTGAAAATAAGACAAAAAATACAGTCCAGGAAATTTCAGGATTTATGAATGTAATTCTACGTGTGATATTTTTCAGATAGGACTCAAATATAGGAATCCATATTTCCTTGACAACTTAAGCTTTACAACACTGAACTCTTAAATAATTAGACACTTACTTGGAAAAACTAAATCTCAATGATTGCCATCAGTTGAGAAGTGTTATAGTGCCCTTATTTCATCTTTGAGAAAAAAATTTAAGCCTCAGTTCTTCCTTTAAATTAAAATAGCTTATTTTATTTTTATTTTCTTTTTAGAGACAAGAGTCTTACTTTGTCACCCTTGGTAGAGTGCAGTGGCATCACAGTTCACAGCAACCTCCAGCTCTTGGTCTTAGGCGATTCTCTTGCCTCAGCCTCCAGAGTAGCTGGGACTACGGGCACCCGCCACTATGCCTGGCTATTTTTGTTGTAGTTGCCATTGCTGTTTTAGCTGGCTGGGGCTGGGTTCGACCCCACCACCCTTGGTATATGGGGCCGGTGCCCCATCCACTGAGCCACAGGCACCGCCCAAAATAGCTTATTTTAAAGAGAAATTGCTCACTAGAGCAAAGTTCAAAATCTACTTAAAGGCTTGGTACCCACAGGTCAGTGGTTAGGGCGCTGGCCACATACATTGGGGCTGGTGGGTTTGAACCTGGCCCAGGCCTGCTAAACAGCGACAACTGCAACAAAAAAATAGCCAGGCGTTGTGGTGGGCACCTGTAGTCCCAGCTACTTGGGAGGCTGAGGCAAAAGAATTGCTTAAGCCCAAGAGTTTGAGGCTGCTGTGAGCTGTAATGCCATAGTACTCCACCGAAAGCGACATAATGAGACTGTCTCAAAAAAAACTACTTAAAACAAAAATAAAAGAGGCTGATAACTACCTAAGTATTTGACATTTAGCACAGTGAAAACAGCATTTCTTTAATTAACAAACAGACCATATATAGATGTAAGTCAATCTCCAGCTTCAAAGCAGCTTATGCTCGCAAACTCAGGCATATTCAAAATTCTAAACATAGACAAATTGGACAAACTATTACATCAAATGTGTTCTCATAAGAAAAGTATATTAAAGATCACAAATATAGTAATTATATGCATATTCAATTAAGTATACTATATATATTATCTTCCATAGGAAGTTGACTTAGAAAAAGCCTTTAATGACATTTCAAAAAGAAGAGAACACAGTGAAAAAGCTAGTTGACATAAATTTGATTCAAATCTAGCCTGAATATAAAGATATCAAATTCTCATATACTTTCTGTGGCACAAACAAGATCCTGGAAATTTACCTGAGAGACCCAAAGTTGACTAAGACTTATCTAGAACCACATGTAAATGTTAACTCAAAATGGACCAAAGACCTATACTTGAGAATTAAGACTATAAAAATCTTAGCTTATTTTTTAAATTATTTTTTAAAAATTTCATTTAGTTTTAGAGACAGGAGTCTCACACTGTAGCCCAGGTTGGAGTACAGTAGCTATTCAAAGGCACAATCAGAGCATATATGGCAATTCAGCACCTAATTCCTGGGCTCAAGTGATCCACCTGCCTTCAGTCTGCTAAGTAGCTGAGACTATAGGCTTGAAGCACAAAGCAGGGCCCAAGCATTTCTTTTTCTTCTTCTTCTTCTTCTTCTTCTTTTTTTTTTTTTTGAGACAGACTCTCACTCTGTGCCCTGGCGTTGAGTACCATGGCATCATAGCTCACAGCAATCTCAAATTCTTGGGCTTGATTAATCCTTTTGCCTCAGCCTCCCAAGTAACTGGGACTACAGGCACCGGCCACAACAACCAGCTATTTTTTAGAGACAGGTTATCTCTCTTGCTAAGGCTGGAACAAGTATTTCTTAATGATATAAAAATCTTCCTATTACTCTACTGCAGGAAAGATGTTAAAATCATTGTGCATAAAAGATGAGATGCAGGGCAGTGCCTGTGGCTCAGTGAGTAGGGCACCGGCCCCATATACTGGGGGTGGTGGGTTCCAACCCAGCCCCAGCCAAACTGCAACAAAAAATAGCTGGGCATTGTGGCGGGTGCCTGTAGTCCCAGCTAGTCAGAGGCTGAGGCAAGAGAATCCTTAAGCCCAAGAGCTGGAGGTTGCTGTGAGCTGTAACGTCACAGCACTCTACCGACGGTGACAAAGTGAGACTCTGTCTCCCCCCCCCCCAAAAAAAAAAGTGAGATGCAGATGAAACTTCAGAAACTGAAGTTCCCTAGAAAGCAACACTATCCCTACATTGCCCCATTTCTATTTTATATTTAATTTTTATTTTTTCATTTATTTATTCTTTTTTGCAGTTTTTGGCAGGGGCCAGGTTTGAACCCACCACCTCTGGTACATGGGGCCGGCGCCCTACTCCTTGAGCCACAGCGCCACCCTGCCACATTTCTAGATGCAAAGTTTAGAGACAAATAAGTTAACTGACTGAAGCAGCTATTACCTGGAAGCATATTAGAAATGATAAACATTTAAGTGATTCACTCAGCCTCCTTGGCCTGACAGACTACAGAGAATGCCATTTTTCTGGTAGTTAATACTATTTACTTTACCACTTTCTACTATCTTTTTATATACAATGTCTGGCATTCAATCAAAAAAATTACGAGACATGCAAAGAAGGAAGAAAATGTAACCCACTATTGTGAAAGGAAGTTTTCTTTCTTTATTTTTTTTTTTTTTTTAACAGACCCTCAAGCTGTTGCCCTCAGTGGAGTGCAGTGTGGCATCACAGCTCACAGAAACCTCCAACTCCGGGGTTTAAGTGATTCTCTTGCCTCAGCCTCCCAAGTAGCTGGGACTACAGGTGCCCGCCACAACGCCTGGCTATTTTTTGGTTGTAGTTGTCATTGTTGTTCGGCAGGACTGGGCTGGATTCGAGCCCGCCAGCTCTGGTGTATGTGGCTAGCGCTTTAGCCACTTGAGCTACAAAGTGACAAGCCAGAAACGAAGTTTTCAGGAGAACAGTCCCTCAGACAGCACATATGTTGAATTACCACACAGGATTTTCTAATGCAATAGCGAAAAATATGTTAAAGTATTTAGTGGAAAAGGCAGCTCACATGTACAAACAAGAAATTTCAGAAGAATGTGTGTGTATATATACATGTGTATGTAACATATATACACATACATGTAAATATACATACATGTACACACATATACAGAGGAGAAAGAGAGGTGCTAGAAATTAAAAAAAAACTATCAAATAACTCATTAAAAAAAAAAAACAGTGTCAAAGAACTCATTTAAAGAACTAGCAAATTAGCAGTGAAGTGGAAGTGAGGTCAAGAAAAATTATCCAAACTGTAACAGTTAGGGCTGAGGTAGTGTGGAAAAAGAGCCATTTGAAACCTAAGAGGCAATATCAAACAGTTTAATATATGTATAACTGGCATACCAAAAGAGAATGAAATAGAGAAGGGCAGAAAAATAATGTTTGATAATAACAAAGAATTTCTGATCTACCCAAACCCCAAGGAAGAATAAACACAAAGAATAAACACATTTAAGATACCTCATGGTCAAATTGCTAAAAAACAAAGGTTGGGTAGGGAGAAGGGGGAGTAACTACTTAATGGATATGAGGTTTTCATTTGATTGATGAAAATATTTTGTATCTACATAGAGGTGATGGATATACGACTCCTGAGTATAGTAATATCATACCGAATGCAGCTGAATTGTTTAAAATTCTTGTATAATAATATGCATTTCATCTCAATAAAAAGATGAGGGAAAAGAATGAATATATAATTTTCAAAGAGATTAAATGGCCCTTAAATATATGACGATGTTCAACTTCATTCATAATGAGAAAGAAATGCACATCAAAACTATGCCGAGATACCATTTCCCATCAGATTGGCAACAATTTCAAAAGCTTACTAATGCAGGCCAGTAATGGTGGTTCACACCTGTAATCCCAGCACTCTGGGAGGCCGAGGCAGGTGGATTGCTTGAGCTCAGGAGTTCAGACCAGCCTGAGCAAGAGTGAGACCCTGTCTCTACTAAAAAAATAGAAAAACTAGCTGGGTGGGTGTCTGTAGCCCCTGCAACTGGGGAGGCTAAGGAAGAAGATCACTCAAGCCCAGGAGTTTGAGGTTGCTGTGAGCTGACACTCTGCACAGGGTGACAGAGTAAGACTCTGTCTCAAAAAAAAAAAAAAAAAAAAAAAAAAAAACCTTAATAATGCAATGTTTGACAGGGCTGTGAGTAAACAAGAACTTTCGCGTATTGCTGGAAGACAAGAGTACAATCCTTACAGGAAAAGACAATAGTAGCTGACAGAATCTGAAGTGGTCTTTCCATGCTCCCTACCTCCTTGGTTAGTGTGTACAAAATCTGCAACTAGCTTCTAACCAACTGAACATGACAAAGGTAATGAGATGTCAATCCCATGACTATGTGATGCTGTATAAGTCTGTTTAGAGAACACAGCTCAGCAGACACCTGGATTGTAGCCTTGTAAGATCTTATAATCCCAGGCTGAACGTGATGGCTCATGCCTATAGTCCTAGCACTTTGGGAAGCTGTGGCAGAAGAATCACGTAAGGTTGGGAATCAAGACCAGCTTGGGCAACATAGCAAGACCCAGTGTCTAAAAAAAAAAAAAAAATTAGGCAGGCATGGTGGTGTGTGTCTGTAGTTCCACCTACCTGGAGGCTGACACAGGAGCATCACCTGAGCCCAGGAGTCTGAAGCTGAGAGAATTATGACTACAACACTGCACTCCAACCTGGGTGACAGAAGGAGACTCTATCTCAATAGAAAAAAAAAAAAAAGAAAGAAAAGATTCTACACGGAGGAACCAGTTAAGCCATGCCCAAACTCCTGACCCAAAGAAGCTGTGAAATAATTGTTAACTTTTAAGCAGGTGGATGTGCGGTAATTTCCTACACAGCAACAACTAGTACACTTAATACACTAACAAAACTACATATGCATTTACCTTTCAGATGCAGCTATCCCACTTCTAAGAATACAAGTAAAGATAGATCCTCTTGCACACATATCTGGTAACAGAAGATACTTGAAGGTTTTCCCACTAGCACATAGCAGCTTTAAGGTCTTGGTGCCAAACACTATAAACACTTGACCAGTTAACCTGTGATTGCTGTCACTTATTCTTGAGCCCTGTGTGCACATTAATATGCTGGGTCAGGTATAAGCCCAGGTAGTGGAAGTCTTCAAGTTTTAAGGATTTTTAAAGAAACAGGGCTTCTTTTCTTTGAGATGATCCATGCCCAAACCCACAAGCATGTTGACAGTGGGTTTGTGCAGCAAAGTTTAAGTTGTCATTGCATTGTGCTTTGAAAAACTCTTTTTTATATGTATTGTTAAATCAGAGATCACGACATCTACTTATCAGGATCAGGAAGAAAAACCCTTCAGAGCTATTCCAACGGACATTTCTTTCTCTCAAAACCTGGTGGACATTGGGGAGGAGGTTCTGCAATGTTGTGTCTTTGATATTAGTTCCAATTCTCACAAGCACATACAGGCCCTATAATTGCAACAGGAAAATGCATGATGGAAAATTTCCATAACCCATGCACTAAGATCTGAAAAATCATCCTAGCTGGGTAAGTAATTAAATGCCAACCAATATTTCTTATGGTTGGGACTGGCCAGGAACTGCTTCAAAGAGAAATAAGCAGCTCCCTCTGTATCATGCTTTAATACTTGGTACCAGGAGGTCAGGAGAAATTAGCTCTGAGATTATAATATGGACTTTTTTAAGACTGTGAAATAAAGTTATTTTTAAATTTAAAAAGATATGCCTCTAACAATATGGAAATACATATGTATGTTATTAATAGTGGCATTATAGGGCGGCACCTGTGGCTCAGTGGGTAGGGCGTGGGCCCCACATACCAAGGGTGGTGGGTTCAAACCCAGCCCCAGCCAAACTGCAACCAAAAAATAGCCGGGCGTTGTGGCGGGCGCTTGTAGTCCCAGCTGCTCGGGAGGCTGAGGCAAGAGAATCACCTAAGCCCAAGATTTGGAGGTTGCTGTGAGCTGTGACGTCACAAAACTCTACTGAGGGTGATAAAGTAAGACTATCTCTATAAAAAAAAGAAAAAAAAAAAAAAGAAAATAGTGGCATTATAATGGCAAAAGACTGCCAAACGTAGGAGACTGGTTGAAATAAATTATAGTATATCCAAATAACAAAGTACTCTGCAGGCTGGACACAAACTCTTAGACTTAAGGGATCCTCTTGTTTCAGCCTCCCAGATGGACAGGACAGCATTCACACACCACCATACTCAGTCTATTCATTAATTTCGCAGAGGTATTTGAGAGCAGTTCCCAGATACTGCTGTCTTTTCCCATATAAACTTCAATATGCATCTTGTAAGAGAATTTTTTAAGATAGCCGCTGTGCTATTATTACCTCTATCAACAAAATTAATAACCTCCTTTCTCTCCCCTCTCAATACCTATTTTTCTTTAAATTTTCCCAGTTGCTCCAAAGATGTCTTTTTACAATTCTTCAAAATCAAAATGTTATGCCTATTATCTCTTTTAATCTTCAATAGTCTCTGCTTTTCCTCTCTCCCTACTTTTTGTTATATCATTGTTTTGAGAAAACTAGGGTATTTCATCTGCAGAATATCCATACAATTTGTACTTGGCTGATTGTTTCTTCATGGTGTCATTTCTTGCTTTTTTTTTATTTTTTCAGAATATTAGGGGGTACACATGTTGTGTTTGCATACTTTTGTTTTTGTATAGATTTCTTGCTTCTTTTACTATTATAAGGATTTATCTGCTTTGTTGTAAATAGTTCGTCCATTTTTGTAGAATGATGTATTCCTCAGATGATTATGTATGTACATCACAACTTACGTTTTACTAGAGGTATCTTTTTCTCACACACACCCAGCTTTCTTAACCATTTTTGTTTTTCTTTGGAGCATTAGCGCGACCTGACATTGCATTACTCACTAGTGGGTGTCTTATTCCATTGTCTTGAGGGCAAGAACCAAATTTTTTTTTTAACCCCCATACTCTTTGTATATAGTAAGGACTAACACATGTTGTTCAGCTTGCTTATTTCATTTTTTTCCCCCAGTGGTAAGATAGGACTTTTATTAGAAGTTAGAAAGGAATACAGAAAAAGTAAAAAGCACCAGAGCTTCTGGAAAAGGGAAAGAACTGAAGAACTCAGCTCCCGAGTCTCCACGTGGACACTTTTATCTAGGGGTCTTAAGTCTAGAGGATTACACGTGGCTGGCAGTTGAGAGATGGAAAAACATCTTTTCAAAGTTAATGAGTGCATTAACAAATGAATGTAGTTTCAATTTTCTTAATAGCAAATCTGTTAAAGAACCTTCTCTTACTAAGATTCTGTTGAAAACTACTCAACCAGGGTTGTGATTTTTAGCTGCAGACAACAGAGTCTACTATAGCTAGTTTAAGCAGAAAATGCTTTTTAAAAGGAAATAGCCACACAGGTTTTCCCAGGAAGACTTAGGAACCAAGTTTGACCGCTACACAGGAACAATAGAGTAGCCATGCCTTTTGTTTCAAAAGAAACTGTTTTAATGACACCAACGCAACTCCTGCCCACTATCAGGCTATTAAAAAAAAACAAAACACTGAGGAAGATCTCCATGAACTTAGATGTAGCTATTTCTAGGATACATTGTTAAGCAAAAAAAAAAAAAAAGGCAAAATAAAATATACAGTATGCTATTTTGTGTGTATGACAAAAGGGAGTAATCAGATAGAAAAAACAATCAGCTTACATTTCAGTGCCCATAGCACAGTGGTTATGGTGCCAGCCACATACACTGAGCAGTGGTTACGGCTCCAGCCACATACTCGGAGGGTGGCGGGTTCAAACACGGCCCAACAATGACAACTTCAACAAAAAAATAATAGGGCGTTGTGGTGGGCGCCTGTAGTCCCAGCTACTTGGGAGGCTGATGCAAGAGAATTGCTTAAGCCCAAGAGTTTGAGATTGCTGTGAGCTGTGACGCTACTGAGGATGTCTACTGAGAGTAGACATACTGACAAACAAAACAAACAAAAACAATCTGCTTACTTTCCAAAATTAAAGAAAAGGGAAGGGGAGGGGGTAAACCAGAAACTGATGATTGACATTTACATGAGGTGTGGTAAAGACAGGGCATAGAAGAACATGAAACAAATGAATGACAATTCTGAGTATCACTTTCTATCTAGTTGATAGTCAATGGATCAAGTATTAATAATAATAAATCAACAAAGATGGGGTACACAACCCGTCTCTCCACTAAAAGCCCCGGAAAGAAATGCCACCTTAGTAACAATGAACATGCCTAGTGCCAGACTTTGGTTTCTCTCTACCATTCCACATTCAAAGAAGCCATGTCTATCGAGAAACAGTCAATTTTAGAACTGACACAGAGAAGACAAAAGATGGGCCTGAAATAACTCACAGTGCCAGAAAGTAAGGAAGTATTAAAAGACTGGGATATGCTCATATGACAAAGGGACACAGGAGCCAACTTGAAGGGACTCTTGGTGGCCAAATCTGAGGTAATTTGAACAATAAAAAACACCAGTAATGAATCATAACCCACTATATAGAATATGAATTGCAGTCCTTCCTGATGAACAGGTAGATACCCAGGTAGGGGAGAAGGAAAGATTCTTCCTTACAGTAGAATGCAAATTGATAATTATAGGTAGAAACACCACCATTCCACAAACAACACAGCACAGATTGCAAGAATCATCAGTGGTCTATAATTCTAGGGGAAGGAAAGTCTGAGGAGGAGCAGGATATTAACTGCGTGGTCTAAAAGTGTCTTCCCAGAAACTGCTTATTAGTTGTGAGAAGAGAAATAGTAAGTAACCAGTGGAGGAACCAAACACATCTTGACTGAGTGATAAAAATTAAAATTGGCAATGATGGTCTGACAGACACTGTAAGTCTCTGGATGTGATTACTTTTTAAAGGACATACATTAGTTATTTCCACTGGGGACATTCAACCTAGATCTAATCATAAAAAAAAAAAAAATCAAACAGCAATATTTTGTAAATAACTTCCTGGTATTTTTAAAAAATGTCAACATCATGAAAGTAAAAGAAAGGCCAAGGAACTGTTCCTGGACTGGATTCTAGACTAGATGGAAAACAATGTTATAAAGAATATTACCAGAATAATTAATGACACTTGTAGATTATATAACAGTATTCAAGGTTAAATTTCAAATTGCTAATTTTGTGTATGTGCAGTTTTAGAAATACACATACATCAAGTAGAAGAACGAGGGAGGGAAGAAGAAAAAATGATAATGCAAATGTAGTAAAATGGTAAAAATTGGTAAATTTAGGTAAAGAATATATGGGACATTTCTGTACAATTCATGTTAACTCATCTGAAATGTTGAAGTTATTTCCAAATAGAAAATTTAAAAAAAAGAGAGACACACATATTGAATTTTCTGCAGCAATACACCAAACTTTAAGTTGCCCAGCAATAGAGGAAAAGAGATGAGGAAAAGGAGGGTCTCTACAAAGATTCTTTAAATGACTGAATTCCACCAGAGGTTTAAATATCTATCTTTCTCCTCTAAGTCAGAGGTTCCTAACATGGGATTGACAGATCCAAGGGATCTATGAATAGAATTCACTGGGCCTGTGATGGGGATGAGAAAAAATTAAATTTAATTCCAGTAACTGATATTTTTTCTCCAATTATGAATGTAGGCAAACAAACAATGGTAGGTTTGGCAATACTTATAACTTTATCACCCATAGAAATCACATACATTTTCAATTCACATTAGTTGTTGAGGTTTTCAGAATAATGTATACACCATTCAGCATTTTCCTAATACAGTAATTACACTTGCTGCCAGATTATATTTAATGTGATACATGATAACAGGCATGTCATATCACAAATTTGCTTTTAAAATATTTTAGTAACCGTATTTCAAAATAATTGGTTTTATTATAACCCCATGCATTTTATTTTATTCACTTCAAAAATGTTATCCTGAAAAGCAGACAATGGGCCTCAGACTGCTCCAGGGTCCATGGCACAAAAGTTAAGAACCTTTGCTCTAAGATACAGATCCATCGTTTGTTTATGTCACAATGAGAAGAATTAGAAGTTTGCAGTTTTTTGCTTTGCCATAAAGCAAATTATAAAACGACATACATCACGGATAACCTTATTATTTAATTTCTAAATTAAATTTCCCATTAAGTACTAGAGCAAAAATTATTTAAATACTAAGTGCAACCTCACACATGGCATTCAATAACAAACATAACACTCACACATGAAAAACATACCGGTACTCAACGACTATAAAAATGAATCAACATTGCAAAATGTCTTATAGAGAAACTCAGTGCTCGCACATCTTTTAAAAACTAATTAAAAACAAGGCATTATTTACCATTTCTCTTTTGGAAAATTTTTTAAAATTTCTTTAATGATTGGCTGGTAGCAGGCATCCCTTTCTGCTTTCCCAGTTTCACTCCAGTCTCTCACAAACTGTTTCAATGTGGATTTTAACTTATCCATGTCAAATGTAGATGCTGGCATAATCTTTCCATTCCCCTGTTTAAAAAAGAGAAATCAGTTAGCTTCTCAGAAAGTAATCCATTTTGGCTATGGTTAAACAGACATGCTATTAAGGGGTTCCATAGGTGTTTTAGTGGCTAAATCACTAGCCTCTCACCTCAGGATTCAAGTGCAGCCTGAGATCCTAAATAAAGAGTTGGGGGGGGGGAAGGTGTCTCACTTCTATTCCCAAAAGATTAAGGTCAATTAATCACCTAACCACCCTATAGTTAAAGAGCCTTCACTCAGGAGAGATCAGAACTGAGCTGTAATAAAAACCAAACATCGTCTCTCTTAAGAGAGGACAGAAAGTCCCTCCAGGTCACTGATGGGGCAGCACAGAGAGGCTCACACTGGAGTGGCCCAACTATATCCATCCTGTGGATACAAAAACAGTACTTCAGTTTCTATTGCTGCCAGTCCCTTGAGTTTATAAGTGAAAATAATTTCATACAATGAAAGATGAATATCAATAGATATACTGAAAGAAACGAGTTAAACAAGGGAAATTAATTTTATATAGCTGTAAAGTTGTTTATAAAAATTTAAGTCACTATTCCTATGCCAAGACATTCAGAATGCTATGTCAAAATGAACAAATCCAGTCTGTTAAGCCTACTCAAATGACTGAACATATAAATAAAAATATTCTAAGTAGAGCAGACAGCCTTTGCATGATTATAACAATGAAATCCAGAAAGATAAAAACCTCAACTTATAGAGGTTAAACCCTAAAGTAAAAATAGAACAAACTTTCACATACATCTTGTCCATATTCTTTATTTTCAAACATATGTATGCAATCATTCACAATGGTCAGTAGTATTTCTTGATTATGATCAATGCATTTCCGAATCTTGTCCAAGTGAAGGAGAAACTGAGGAAGTAGTTTCTGTTGATTAGCTGGAAGTGATCGAAATTGTCTTTCTGTTCGGTTCACTCGTTCATGCATACTGGTGCTAAAACATAAAAGGTGTGTTTTAAATTGACAAAAGAATCTCATCAAACACCAAACTCATTTTAAGGTTGTCTTTCAGTACAATGATTCCCTTATGTTGGACACTGCACTACCTTTCACAATCTCTTGGCTTTTTTAAGGATATGAACTTACAAAGTTTTGTTATGTTTTGAATTTATTATTACAGATACTTCTCTATGCAACCAAACAACACACAAATGGTTTCTAAATAGTAAAAGTAATCACCTGCACCAATTAGGGGAAAAGGAAATCTTAAAAGGATTAATGTACAAACTTAAAATTTTCAGCAAAACAGCCAAATTCTTTGGCATTTTTCAATCTTTAAATGAGAAATGCTTCTGTGACATTAGGTTAGAATATACATAAAATGTGCTTTGAAGTGAGCTAAAAGCCAATTGGGTTTCCAAAAATATCACAAAAGTCTTACATGTGACAGAAGTACAAATCAAATAAAAATTAAAATTTTAGAGGGTTTCACATGACAGAATCCATAATTTGCATTTTAATATTTCCACATATAACTCTAACGGTCACTTTAGGGACTATTCATTCATAAAACCAGGAAAAAAAAAAAAAACACTTTAAAAGTAAAATATACATTTGAAATGTCATTTTACATCAACCAAATAGGCAAAATTTCAAAGCTTGCCTATCAAATGTTGGTGAAAATGTATAGTAATTAAGACATGTACACACTGATGATAGGTGCATAAATTAGTACAACCACTTTAGAAAATAATTTAGAGCACTACCTAGTGAAACTTAATATGGTACATGTCTTATGACCTAGCAATTATACTCCTACACACATACTCAAGAAACTCTTGGAAATGGGCACCATGAAACATGAACAGCCTTCATTACAGCACTGTCAGAAATAACAAACAAAACATCTAGAAACAACCGAAAGGTACATCATCAGTAGGCTGACCAAAGAAATTACAGTATAGTTATACAATGAAATGCAGTGAATGAATAAATTATAGCTATACAAAATATGGATAAAATGTAAATATTTGTTGAAAAAGCAAATTACAGAAAAATACATAATGTACAATTGCATTTTATATATAACTAAACAATATACTGCTTAAAGATTGAGCATACGTGGAAAAAACAAAATGAAAGCAAGTAAATGAAAAGTCAGTGATTTTCTATGATAAGATAACTTTTTTTTTATAAAACTGGGTGGTAGGTTTGATGCTCAATGTATCATTCCTTACATTTTATATATAGAGGGTGCCAAAAAATGTGCACATATTTTAAGGAAGGAAAAACTGTATTAAATTTGTAATACTCCAGTCACAATTGAATTCTGCAATTGTAAGGGAAGTTCAATGTAACCTATTTTTTGTTATCGATATATATCTTTTGTTATCAATACAGAGTATTACAATTTTAATATCTAGATATCTATTTCACATACACATATATTTTTCTTTTAAATGTTCTTTGATATGTACCCAACATTAAATGAAAACAATAAATACTTTTTTCATTTGGTTGCCTAAATCTATTTATCTAAACAATTCCCTCATTTTTTTACCTTCATATGCCAAATTACTACCTTATTTCTGAACAGTAACATGAAAGTTCAGAAGATCTTGACAAAACTTAACCAAAAACCTGGCCTTGTTTTTAGAAACTTGTGTGCTTCAGTAGGGTAATATGAAGGTAATATTGGGGTAATATGAAGAGATAAAGTTGGCCGTGGCTGCACTGATATCTGCTTCCCACTCTGGCCAGAGTGTAATAATGAACTCTGAAGTCAGACAGATCTGGGTTGAAATCTTGGTTATGCCACCTATTTGCTGTGTGACTCCAGGCAAGTTACTTTCCTCTCTGTGCCCCAACTGTGTCATCTATAAAAGCAAAATAAAAAATAACAACGATGATGATGATGATAGGAGCTACCATTTACTGAGATTTAATAAATACCAGGCACTAAATCAAGTCACTAAACATGGATTATTCTGAAAAACCTCCACAAAACCCCTGAGATAGGTACCTTTACATTCCCCTGCCTACCCAATAGCAATTCATTGAAAAGAACATACTCAAAATATTTAAAAAATTAAAAAAGAGCACTCAGGGCAAGTTCTTATCTTTTACCATATTTCTGTGTTTTTTGGTTATTTATTTATTTATTTATTTATTTTTTGAGAGTCTCACTTTGTCACTCTCCATAACCTCAAATTCTTGGGCTCAAGCAATCCTCTTGCCTCGGCCTCCCCAGTGGCTGGGACTACAGGTGCCCACTACAATGTCTGGCTATTTTTTTTGTTGTTGTTTGTTGTTGCAAGTTGGCCGGGGCTGGGTTTGAACCCACCGTCCTTGGTAATGGGGCTGGCGCCCTACTCACTGAGCCACAGGTGCTGCCCCTTTTTTTGAGATAAAGTCTCACTCAGTCACCCTGGGTAGAATGCCATGGCATCATAGCTCACAGCAGCCTCAAACTCTCAGGCTCAAGCAATTCTCTTGCCTCATCCTCCCAAGTAGTTGGGACTACAGGTGCCACAACGCCTGGCTACTTTTAGAGACAGGGTCTTGCTCTTGCTCCGGCTGGCCTCGAATTCCTGAGCTCAGACTATCTAACCACCCTAACCTCCCAGAGTGCTAGGATTACAGGAGTGAGCCATGGCCTGAATTCTTCTAAAATAAAAGTCTCATCTTTGTCACTACTAAATCTCAATATATCAGCCTATGCAGAAAGCAAGTAATAAATGTTCAGTTATACTACACAAGGAAACCACACTATTGGTTCTCTATGTGGACTACTTACTACCATGGTTGCAGGGGTTGAGGTGAATTATGGATTGGTCAGAAGAACTGTCAATTCCTGATAGAGAAAGGAAGTAGTCAGACAGAGCAAGATGAGATGAGGCATATCCTTTAACCCCTGGTTACTTAATGATGTGCAAAGCTGCCTGTAACACACCCACGGTGACTCTTAACACTAGGTGGGGTCTTACCAAAATGAGAAACACAGTCCAACCCTAACTATACTGTTATAACTGGGGCTAACTTCACTATCCTGGAAATGCCTACACTATCAACATGGTTTAAGGCAAGGGCTGACAAATTGGCCCACTGCTTACTTGGTTGTTATGTAGACTCCTGTTAGTACAGACCCATGCCCACTTATTTACACGTTACCAATAGTTGCTTCCACCAAGGGCAGTTGAATAGTTGCAACAGAAACCACTTGGCTCTCAGTGCTTAAAATATTTACTGCCTGGCCCTTTTAAGAAAGTTTACTGAAACTACTTTAAAGGAATGTTTTACAAACTGATATCAGACTTTGCTTGATTCTGAACTAAGTATCAAGAAGCCACATCCTCCAGCAGATAAGGAGAGCAAGTATACTCAGTAGTCATTTTTCCTCAAAGGGATCTCTACCTCCAGCTCTCTCTATAAAACTGGTGTCAGTAGTGACTCCAACTCTGATTTAGTCACCTTTCATCAGAATGGGTCTATATTAGGTCTGAGCTAAGGGCCACGGTCACAGCCCCGTTCCTGTGTGCTGGATGAACTAACTGCTCTAGGAATCCCAAACAGAAAAAACCTATCTTATCAGAGGTAAAGTCTGGCTTGATTTATTATTTTAAACTTTGGTTAAATATATAAGATTAAATCTGTCTTACTGTATCACTCCTTATTAATGCAGGGTAAAATTCTAGTGAACAATTTTGAATTTCAGGACAGATTCTACCACAATTTGATTATGTAACCCTGGGCAAACATCTCACCTTTTTATATATGTCTATCTTCTCACCTATAAAAATGAGCGCTAAATCTCAATATTTAAAAATCTCACTCTAACATTTATAAAGTAAGAAGTTTCTGGAAAGACCTTTGATTTTTTTTCAACTGTAATTTATTTTTGTTTGTTTTTAAACTGTCGTATTTTTATGTGGTAATATTTTCAGAATAAGAGTGGGCTTAAGGGGTAGCACCTGTAGCTCAGTGGGCAGGACACCCACCCCATATACCGAGGGTGGCGGGTTCGTACTCGGCCCCAGCCAAATAAACAAACAAACAAAAAAACAAATTAGCTGGTCATTGTGGCAGGCTCCTGTAGTCCCAGCTGCTCGGGAGGCTGAGGCAAGAGAATTGCCTAAGCCCAGGAGCTGGAGGTTGCTGTGAGCTATGGTGCCACAGCACTCTACTGAGGGCAACAAAGTGAGACTTTGTCTCAAAAAAAAAAAAAAAAAAAAAAAAAAATAGTGGGTTTAAGGCAAGTAGTTTGACTGTTCAATACAAATGGGTTATACCTGTGTTTATCTTAGAATATCATCTAAGCAAAATCTGTAGGAGTATCTAAACTGGAACCCATTAGAAAAAGATATTAATCAAAAGACATTTTCTGCTCTATGATCTTTGATCTTAATCTCCTACATATTGACTGAAAGACATAGCAGTAAAGCAAACCCTCCAAAATTTGAAAGCACAGTTGAACCTTGAACAATGCACGGGTTAAAGTTACAGACCAGTACAGCAAATAAAAGCTCTACTGAATACTTGAAAAGTGACTAGGGAAACTAAAAAACTTAATTTTTAGCTCTATAAATTTTAATTAACTTAAGGTTAAATTTAGCCAGATATGATTAGTGGTTATAGTACGAGAGAGAGTACAAGTCTAGAAGATCACATAATATCAGAATATAATAATCCACTATTTTTAAGTGACATTTTATTTTATTTATTTTATTTTTATTTTTTTTGAGATAGAGTTTCATTATGTCACCCTCAGTAGAGTGCTGTAGCATCACAGCTCACAGCGACCTCAAACTCTTGGGCTTAAACGATTCTCTTGCCTCAGCCTCCCAAGTACCTGGGACTACAGGCACCAGCCACAAAGCACAGCTTTTTTGTTGTTGTAGTAGTTGTCATTGTTATTTAGCTGGCCCAGGCGGGGTTCTAACCCACCAGCCCAGGTGTCTGTGGCCAGCGCCCTAACCACTGTGCCATGGGCACCGAGCCATAAAAAGCATATTTTTGATATTTTATTATTTTAAGTCCAAGAATTTGAAGTGTTTCAAGAGAGTACATGCAAATAAAAAGGATTTTTTTTTTTTTTTTTTACAGTTTTTGGCTGGGGCTGGGTTTGAACCTGCCACCTCCGGCACATGGGGCTGGGGCCCTACTCCTTTTAGCCACAGGCACTGCCCCTAAAAAGGATTTTTTAAAATGAAATTTCCTCAATCTGAGATGAAACTAGTAAAGAAGTACAGGAAATAATATCACAACCACTAGAATTATGCATACAAGAACCTTTTTTCTAAGTTGGTCCCAATATAATAAAACTGAGTACCAATTACACACATTTAACTAAATGGATCCACTATATTCCTGAAAGATTTCCCAATATTCTTTCTATATTTTTCAAGAGTAAAATGTACTACACTTTTTCGCATCTACCACTCTTAGCTGTCTGATGTCAGCTGTTTTCCCTCATGGCTTGGTTCTTCCAGGCAAAATTCTTGCACCAAAATCACTTCTCTTGTGATCTGCATCCCTTCTTCTGTTACTACTAAGTCTGGAGAAATAAAACATCCAAACTACTAATTCCCTTTGGAGCTCTATAAGTAATCCAGTCCATGGTCTCTGTTCTTGAGTGTAACTAGTAAATTATTTCATCAAGATCTATGAACTGCAAAAATTCCTGCCATAAATGTAATCAAGATTTTAAATAAACGTCTGTTAAGCAAGATTTTAAATAACTTTAAATTTTTATTAAGCAAGCTTCTGACTTGCTTAATAAAAGTAACAAACTTGTTTAACTGTCAGTCCAAAAAACTGACAAGACTATTTGGGAATGATAAATGTAGTTCTTTGCTACTATTTGAGTTGTTAAAAATAGAGCTTCAACAACATATGTCAAGTATTGGTGTGACATAAAAACAAATAAGGCTCAATCCTTGCCCTTGAGGAGGTCACAGTAAAGCAAAAAATTTAAAGAGAATACAAATGAGATGAACAATATAAAAAGTTTGCTTAAAGCAAACCTAAAAGAACAGGTTTACCGGAGTAGGAGGTCATGCCTCTCTGATTCAACTGCAGACTCAGAACATAACCACTGGAGGACTTTCATTATCTCTTATTTAAATACATAATTAAATTTATCTTTACTTGAAAATTTAATTAAGTCTCTTTCACATCTTGGAATTATAATTTTGTGATTAAACTATTTTAATACCTATCTAGATGAAACGAGGAAGTTAGGAAGTTGTATGATGAATTAACACACGTAGAGGTCCTACCATCCTGCTCAACCTAAGGGGAGAATTCGATACATATTTGCAGAATAAAGAACACTAAGGCAGCTCTTAACGGTGCCTTCTCTCGTTTCCCTCCTTAATAAGCAGCAAATTTTAGAATATCCAGGGCAACTCTGCTCTTAGTCAACACTGAGCGGCAACATTCAATCGTTCACCACAAACGTGCATGTACATTCACAGCGCAAATGTGAATCTTGAACTGCTCTTCACAAGAACTGGCAACAGTTTGGGAAAATACATCCCACAGTATCCCACGTGTAGGTGAACTTGGGCTCAATTGGAGGACAGCGATAGGACATACTAATCATGTCCATCCCTGGGCGATTTCGTCTTCTGAAATTGTTACAGCAATTCTCAGGTCACCCCCAGTGGCCTCAAAGCCAAACCTTTAACAAGGGATGGAACACAAGAAAGCTAATCTGATCCTGAGGTCAGAAGACAGGAGGAAGAGAAGTAGACAGCGCGGCAGACACGCGGGTGTGCAAGGCCGGGAGGGGCTGGGAAGGCGACTCGGAGGTCAACTCCAGCGGCCGGGTCGGGGCGCCCTGGAGGCGTGGTGACCGGCGGGCGAGCGCGGCGAGCGCCACCGGCCAGGAAGGTCCGCCGCAACCAGCGGGAGCCCCGACGGGCTGGGTCGGGGTCCTCCACGGGCTCCTTACCCGTAGTAGCGGAAGGCATTAATGATCTTCCAGAAGTGCTCACGCTCGAGCCTCTCCTCCTCCTCCTCGGTGGTGCGCGCGGCCGCCACCGCCGCCGAAACCGCCGCGGCCGAGCCCAAACGCCCGGTGGAGAACTGCACTTCCACCTCCTGGTTCCCACCGCGGCCGCAGCCGCCGCCTCCCCCGCAGCCCTCGGGCAGCTGAGAGACCGCTGGCGGAGGGCGCCGCCGTCGCTGCATCGCCGCCGCGGCCCTCGGCCTGGCTCGCTTGCGTCTTGCCGCGATTGAAAGCGTGGTGGCGGCTGCTTGGCCTTCCTCTAGACGGCGCCCGCCGCGGACATGCACCCAGCTCGCGGCGCGCTCCGCCCCCGCCACCCTCAGGCCTCCATCCGCGCCGGGCTCCGCCAGGTCTTCAGGGCTCCGGGAAACCGCACGCATGCGTGTGCGAGTGTACGACGGAGGGCCCCGGCCGCCAGCGCTCATTTGCTGCCGGGCTTCGGGGACGGCGCATGACGTCAGGACGGCGCCACCAGGGGCGGGGCCAGGGCCCCGGGTGAGGGGCGAAGGAGGAGCTCCTTGGAAGGGTGGGGCTGGCACAGCTGGCACCTGTGAGAGGCCGCGTGGGTGGGGCTTAGCCTGAGTGTGCTGGATTGTGGACCACGACGTTGAATGTAGGCTAAGGCACTAGCAAGGGAGGGAAAAACAGAAAGAAAAAGTTCATCTTTAATGAATTTCTTAGGAATTTTTATTTCAGAAAGTATAAAAGTAAAGTCTTTCATTTACCCCAACTTAAATGTTAATTCACTTCCTAATTGAATTTATATTTTAATCACTGGTGAGGGGGAGGTGGGCACTTCATTTTTGCAGTCTTTAGGGGCTTGCAGAAGTCCTAACGCAGCTGTGAGTGATGACAGCAGATGAGGAAGATGCAGGAACCTAACTCTATCCAGTATCTGTCGTTGGGAAGTCCATGACTCATGCCAGCATCTAAGGGTGGCCCTTCGCTATGCTGGACCTGACTTAACCTCTTCTTCACCTACCTTCACCTTTTTTCTCGTTTTTCTTTGGGCTTAGAGCAAATGGCTGCCTTACCTGCACTTAATGTTATTTTTAGAAAATAGCTCATTCCATACAATTTAATCCACCACCCAGCAAATCAGTCTTACAAAATAATTATAAAAGGGAAAGACTTCCCTTTGGTCTTGGCCACAGAAGCGAAATGTTGAAGAGAACTTCATTGTTTGGAAAGCGTGGCAGTAAGACACCTATGTTGTACCGCCCCTGTGGCTCTAAGGCCTACCTGCCTTCAAAAGTCGACCTGTGGCGCTTGTGGCTACCCTACCAAGGGAAAGAGAAAGAATAGCTGGAGTGCCAACGCTAAAAGACAAAATATAATACCACCGGGACTGGTCGGATAAGGCCCCTAAAAATTGTAAATTGCAGATTCAGTTTAGGATTCCTTGAAGGAACAACACCTAAACCCAAGAGTGCAGCTGTTGCCGCATCTAGTTCATATTAAGAATTTCAACAATTAAGGCCAGGCACAGTGGTTCACGCCTGTAATCCCAGCCCTGTGGGAGGTCGAGGCAGATGGATTGTTTGAGCTCAGGAGAGCCAGACCAGCCGGAGCAAGAGCCAGACCCTATATCTAAAAATAGCGGGGCCTTGTGGTAATGCCTGTAGTCCCACTACTTCGGAGGCTCAGGCAAGATGATCATTTGAGCCCAAGACTTTGAGGTTGCTGTGAGCTATGATGCCACCGCACTCTACCAAAAGTGACAAAATGAGACTTTGTCTCAAAAAAAAATTTTTCAATAATTAGTCATGCAATAAATGTTCTGGCTTTTAAAATAAAAAAAAAAAGAAAGAAAGAAATCACAGCTCTTTGGTAATCCTCGCACTCTGTGAGGCTGAGGCAGGAGGATCCCTTGAGTTCAGGAGTTGAAGACCAGCCTGAACAGGAGGAAAGCCCTATCACTACTAAAATTGAAAAATTAACTGGGCATTGTGGCAGGCACCTGCAGTGCCAGCTACTCAGAAGTCTGAGGCTGGAGGATCATTTGAACACAGGAGTTTAAGGTTGCTGTGAGGTAGGCTGACCCCATGGTACTCAAGTTTGGAGCAATAGAGTGAGACTCTGTTTCAAAAAAAAAAACAAGGAAGGGCTTGTTCTATAGGATTCATGAATAAGATCTTCAATTTTCAAAACTTCAACATTCAAAAGAATTAAATATGCCTAGGAAACCACAAGTCTGTTTATTTTTTATTTTTTATTATTTTTGTAGAGACAGAGTCTCACTTTATCACCCTCAGTAGAATGCCATGGCGTCACATAGCTCATAGCAACCTCCAACTCCTGGGCTTAGGCCATTTTTTTTGCCTCAGCCTCCCAAGTAGCTGGGACTACAGGCACCCGCCACAACGCCTGGCTATTTTTTTTTGTTGCAATTTGGCCAGGGCCGGGCTTGAACCCATTACCCTCGGTATATGGAGCCGGCGCCCTACCCACTGAACCACAGGTGCTGCCCTCTGTTTATTTTTAATTTTAATTTTTTTCACAAAATCTGTTTAAAAAGATATGATCATTGAAAATGAAGTGACTGCATATTTTTGTAATTCAAATTAATAACTGAAATAATGGCAATGCTGAAAAATATTGATTATTTTAGGAAGTGATGCAGGGCCCTGGCCAAATGATTGCCCTGCCCCAACCTTTAATGCTGTCCCTGCCCACAGGTGGTTGTGGCTACGGTGCCAGGAGGAAGGCAGCAGTGACCAGCAATGCCTGGGCAACCCTGTTGGGGGAACATTATGGAGCTGGAATCACCCTTAGAGGAATCCAAGAGCCAGAGGAAGGAGAGGCAAAAGAGCTACATGAATATCAGAATTTCAAATAAGAGATTATGGATTTGTACTTTACTTGTAGGGCTGTTATGAAGATTCAATAAGATAAGCTGAAAACACAATACACAATGCTGGACTGACAGAAGGAAGACAAGACACCATTATGACTTAGATGAGAAATCAGAAACAAGAGCAAATGTGTTGCAGATAACCTGGATGTCCCCAAGCTGTTCAGCTAAAATGAAAGAGAAGCTAAGTGGAGATACTGAAGAAGGATTTGATGGACTTCCTAATAAATTCTCTAAATTTCATGAGTCAAGAAGAAAAGATCTACCAAATGGAGATATTGATGAATATGAAAAAAAAGTCAGAGTGAATATTATCCTTTGATAGTTCTATTTATAAATCAAGTGATAGGAAATGAGGGGAGACCCTCACACATGAACAGAAAGAAGCCTTCTTCAATTCCCCCATTTCTAAAGAGACTAAAAAAGCTTGTGAGAAGCTGAGGGGTAACATTAGCTCTTTCTTATTCAGGTTAAGACCTTTGGTCTTATATATATGAAGAAAAGTGTTTAATAGCTCAAGCATGAACAAGAACAAAAAAGACATTCTCTTTTGCCATCCACTTGATTGATAGACTCCCAAAGAAATCAAGAAACAGTTTTTAAAAAGCAACTCACCAAAGGTATTTGTTTTGATTCCAACAAGAGAACTGGGAGTTCTCTTGTAGCCAATGACCTCAAAGATATATGTAGGATACTCACTCTGGCAAATATATATATATATTTACACACACACACACACACACACACACACACACATATATATAGTGTGTGTGTGTGTGAGACAGAGTCAAGCTATTGCCCTGGGTACAGTGCTGTGGCATCATAGCTCACAGCAACCTCCAACTTGGGTTCAAGCGATCCTCTTGCCTCACTTTTTCTATTTTTAGTAGAAATAGTGTCTCACTCTTGTTCAGGGTGGTCTTGAACTCCTGAGCTCAAGCAATCCATCCACCTTGGCCTCCCAGAGTGCTAGGATTATAGGTGTGAGCCACCACGCCCAGCTGTGTGTGGCATATTTCTATAGTGCAGCAACATGGGCAAAGCCAAATCAATCATATTCAAAATAGTACTGACATTTTAGTTGGGACCCCTGGTCATACCAAAGACCATTTGCCAAGTGGGCGAATTGGATGTTTTTAAACTGCACCATGCTGTGCTTCATGTAGAGGATCAAACGTTAGGTTTTGCTGAACAAGTTGAAGATATTATTCATGAATCCTATAGAACTGATTCTGAAGACAATGCTCAGACTTTACTTTTTTCCCCAACTTGCCCACAGGGAGTATACAAAGTTGCAAAATATAAAAAAATACATGAACAGGTTGGTCTTGTTGGAAAAAGAGATTCAAGAGGCTGCAACTACTATGGAACATTTGGCCATACAGTGTCAGTGGTCTCAGAGGCTAGCAATTATTGGAGATGTCCTTCATGTCTACAGTACTGTTATCCTTTGTGAGACTAAGAAAAATGTAACTGAAATGGCCATGAATCCACATGTAAAACAGAATGGCTAGCATTTATATGAGAACATTGCACACTAAAAAAAAGGAGTTATACTGAAAGGCTTCAGAGAAGTTACTTTTAAAGTTTTGGTAGCAACTAACATGGCTGCCTATATTTTGGACATTGTTGGTGATTCAAAGTTCTCTTCAGAACGTTAAGTCCTATATTGATTGCTCTGTACGCACAGGTAGAGCTGGCCAGGCAGGGGTTTGAAGATGTTTTTATCAACCCAGAGAAAGAGGTCAATGAAGATATGTGGAACAAAAAACAGCAATTGCTTTTAAGTGTGCACATGTTCCTTCTACAGTGGATTTAGTTACATCTAAAAGCATGGATACTATCAGGTCTCTGCCTTTGATTTTTATGCTGCTGTTGATTTTTTCCAACCATCAGCGCAGAGACTGATAGAGGAGAAAGGGGCAGTGGCTGCAGCATTAGCCCATTTCTGGTGCATTGAACTTTGAACCAAAATCTCTGATCACCTCTGATAAGGGGTTTGTGACCATGATGCTGGAAAGCCTAGAGTAAGTACAAGATGTCAGTTGTCCTTGGGAAGAATTTAACAGAAAGCTGAGTAGCAATGCTGTGTCCCAGATTACCAGTATGTGTCCCCTAGAGGGAACTATAGGTGTTCACTGTGAAATTCCTGCAGGACATAACAGAAAGATTATAGGCAGAGTGGCATGATTCAGATTAGATAGTCTCACTGTGGGCAAAACTATATAAAATTGAATAACATTATGATGGGAACACATACTCTAATTCTAGGCACAGAAGTGGCTGGTTAGGTGAGCAGGGGGTTAGGTAGACGAAGTTGACAGAGGACTCACTCAGGATGTCTACAAGATAGTAGAAGATGAAATGGGGAAATGGAAATAGAAATTGATCAGAAGCAGGAGCCACAAAGGGAGTTTTTATTGAGTATTGGACAGTTAATCTACCAGCGTCAGCCTGTTTCTGCTTGATCATGTACATTATCCTGTAATCTTAGGTCATCATGGTTGAGGTTTCTTTATTTGCAAAGAAGTTGGTCATATTTTTAAAAAGGTATTTCACAAGAATGCCTATATGCAAATCTACTTATACTATTGTACCTTTGAATAAAAAATAATCTTTTATTATCTTATTAAAAAACTAATTATTTTATGTTAATGTTATGTGTTTATACAAGAGTTTCCTAAAATCATTTAGTCTATTTCTTAATGGTAATGCTGTAATACATGGTTCAAAAAAATTTTTAAATGCAAAGGATTACAAATATGAATTGTTGCTTTACCCCTGCCCTAGCCAACTGTTTTTCCTATCCAGACTCAATATGCTAATTCCTTGCCTATTCTTCCTGATTTCCTATCTAATGTTTATTTTTCTTAGAGAGTAATATTTGTCATTATATTAAGTGTTGCTAATAATGTTTTCATACATACACGCCTTATACACTTGTGACGTGTGTTGATA
Organism: Loris lydekkerianus; assembly: GCA_963574355.1. Classification (NCBI taxonomy): domain Eukaryota; kingdom Metazoa; phylum Chordata; class Mammalia; order Primates; family Lorisidae; genus Loris; species Loris lydekkerianus. The sequence goes on along the minus strand of CAUYPK010129110.1, from coordinate 11,332 downwards.
TAGGCATGAGTGACCTAATTGATACAGGATAGCGTGTCATGGATAAAGATAATAAGCTGCATACTTTTCAATATTCTGGGAAGTGTAATAAACATTTTCGAATTAATTTCTTATGTAGAAGTTTCTTTGGTTCTGTCACATAATTCGGTGAGTCTTAGTGTTTTTGTCATTAAGGTGCGGAACTTTTAACTCAACTGTGATTTTTACATGTGAGGAAAATGGGGAAACAGAGATAATAAGTGATCTTCATGTACCCACCCAGGCCTTGTGCTGCCTATGTTTCATGAGTATTCAGTTATGACTGTGACTGTGTTTTAAAATATGTTGCTATTTAATATTCATTTATCACTTCATTTTTTTCAAATTGTTTTCCTTATTTTAGCACCTTATTTGTTCTTTCTCTCAACTCTGTGAACTAGGTATCATTTTTATTTTCCTTTAAGAAATGAAGAAAGAAATTCAGAGAAGTTAATTGTCCTGTCCATGTACACATAAAGGGAAGAGCTGAAGCTTTTATTCATACTTTTCAACAAATATGTCAATTGCTTCCTAAGTTTGTTACATTGAGCTGAAGGTAGTTAGGAGCTAGTACAAGTATAAACTTTTCATTCTAGCTTTGCCACTTACTAACTCTGTGACCTATATGGAAAGTTACTTGAAGCTTCCATTGTAGCATTTTTAAAATATGCATTGTACACTTTCTGTGGGGACCCTGGGAGGAATAAATGAAATAAAGCCTGGTAGATTGGGTCAATAACGTTAACTTTCTTCCCTCCTATCAGATAATCTTATTTATTTATTTACTTAACTTACTTACTTGCTGACAGAGTCTGGCTTTGTTACCCATCTCAAACTCCTGGGCTTAAGTGGTCTTACTACGTCAGCCTTCTGGGTAGCTGGGACTACAGGTGCTCATCACAATCCCTGGCTAATTTTTCTATTTTTAGTAGAGACAGGGTCTCTCACTCTTGCTGAGGCTGGTCTCAAACTCCTGAGCTCAAGCAATGCTTAGTTATTAGGGAACATGGAGATGAAATTCTTAGCTCTCTTAACATAGAGAAAGGCATGCTAGAAAGTGGAAGGAGCTGGTATTCAGTAAGCTAGTGTAAATGCCAGAGTGACTATATGTGTGTTGCTAATTAACATTATACATAGCACTGGCTGAATAGGGCTGAGTGAGAAGAGGCACTGCATGTAGGAACCACAATGTCAGATGTGCCTTATGCTGGTCACTACGACACAACTAGGTGTGTGATCTTGGACAAGTCATTTAACCCACCTGGAATCAGTGTTCTAATCTATACAATGAAGCCATTGCACTATTTTTAAAAGATCCTTTTAGCTTGAATAGTGTATGAGTCAAAGGTAATTTGACAGATAATATCCTTTGATTTCAACATTTTCTTCCAAAAAAGTTCTGTTAACACTATTTATATCTGCAATTTTCTGTATTTCATTGGCTCTTTTTTGCTCTCAGTGTGTCTATTATTTTCTAAAACACCTTGGTATTTGGCATAAGATATTTAGATACCATTTCCAAAGCTGGACTTTGCAATAGGTATTGATGAACATGATGAATTGAAGAAAAGGAAACTCCATGTTCTATCACAGTGATTTTCCACTGGTGTGCCATTCAGCATGTTGGTGTGTCCTGAGAGCATCTTAGGTGGGCCACAAAAAATTTTAAAGATCATTAATTAATTTATTTTTGAAAGAAGTTCAAAGCACAGTAAGTATATTCTTTTTTTTACTCTTTCTTTTGAGCAATATAATGTAAGCGTGCCATAGAATTTAACTATAGTTTCAAGTGCACCATCAGAAAATAAAAGGTTGAAAAACAATGCTCTGTCATCTGAGAGATGACTCATTTTCTGAGACATACTGATAAAGTTACTCCCTCATTCTCCATGATGGTTCATAATCAGTAAATGTTTGTAATTAAAGGCTTTGAAATCTGCAAGTCTACTCATCTGCTAATCCTAAGTATATTTTTATTAGCTTCACATGCTCCAGGTGGATGCTTCATTGAAGCTTTGTAATTATATGTTGATTTTAACTGACATTTTAACTAACTGCTTTGCCTGCTAGACTGTGCATTCTGTGAGACAGGAGGATATATATGTTTTTTGTGCCTGTATCTCCAACATGTAGCCCAGTGTTGGGCATGTAAAGATTTTCTATACCCAGTAGGTAGAATGAAGAAATGAATTTACCAGTGGCAGGCATTGCACTAAGCGCTGTAACATATCATTCTATATAACAATACTTACAATAGTATCAGTATCTTTTTTTCAAACAGATGAGAACACTGTAAAATGTTAAGTGGCTCTATCGAAGTCATATAGCTGTTAAATGGTAAAGTGCAGATTTGACAGCAGGTCTGCAAAGCCCAAGAAACAATTAATACTGAAGTTGGACTTGTCTATCTTTTAAATAAATTTCATGAAATACTTCTACTTTTGGTAATCTTATTATTTTGTAAATAATTGTTATTTATAGGGTTTTGGTATTCTAAAAAACAGGATATACTTACTGTGCTAACTGGGCAATAAAAGGCATACTTTGCTGACCAAAACTGAGAGGAATATGTTTAAGGAGACAAACCTTTTCTTACTCTTTATTTTAAAAGTCTAGTTTCTTTCGTTTTGGTTTGTTTTTTGAGACAGAGTCTCAAGCTGTCGCCCTGGGTAAAGTGCTATAGCACCACAGCTCACAGCAACCTCAAACTCTTGGGCTTAAGTGATTCTCTTGTCTTAGCCTCCCAAGAAGCTGGGACTACAGGCACCAGCCACAACACCCCGCTACTTTTTTGTTGTTGTTGAAGTTGTCGTTATTTTAGCTGGCCTGAGCCAGGTTCAAACTTGTGCGCCTTGGTGCATGTGGCTAGTGCCCTACCCACTGAACTGTGGGTGCCGCCTAAAAGTCTAGTTCTATATCAACAACGTTTTAAACTGCCACTGCTGTAGGACTTTATGGAAAAAGAGAAAGTCAGCTAGAGGCTTTCTAGACCCTATGCCAGGGTCCCCTTATGATTACAATAGCATCATCACTCTAGTATTTAGGATTTGGAATTCCTCTATTAATTCTTCTCTTATGCATACTGCCTTTGACTAAGAACTAGCTAATTTTGCCTAAGTATTCTTTGTTCTGGTAGCTGGATCTAGGCTAAAGATATAACAATTTAGTTTTAAAATAATAAGAATTCTCTCTGATATGGAACTAGAAAAACTATTCCTATAGTTACCTGCATCTTTAGTGAATCTTTATATTCTTAATTATAGGAACCAAATCCAGTTGCAATCTTTTTTTTTTTTTTTTAGACACCCGAGGCATTTGAGGTTGCTGTGAGCTATGATGACATAGCACTCTGCCCAGGCAACAGAGTGAGACTCTGTCTCAAAAAAAAAAATTCTATTACTTGCAAGATGAAAGGAGAAGTAAACAAAAAAGAAACTATTGTTGATTTTTTTCTTGTAGTTTTGGTTAAAAAGTGAAGCAAAATGGATTTTATGTAAATGAGTGCTAAGTTAGTTTACAAAGTAAATTATAGACTGTATATGGCTAGGAGTGAGTATTTCTTTTCCAGAGGCACTAAAGTAGTCCCTAAAAAAAATACCTTTTATTCTTTAAACTTTAAATCTTTCTGTTGGGGAGCATTTTAAGTTAAAAGGATACTTTTTAAGTTAAAAGGATACTTTGAACTAATGTTATTCTATGATTTCCCCCCAGACATCCAGGGCTGAGTTATTAAAAGGCCTACCCATGTGTGCTTTGGTATCAGCTAAGCAAACGTACCCAAATAAACTTGGAAGAACTGGAGAAAATAGTTCTGGTTCATTTTGTGTAGAACCAGAAAAAAAAACAAAAAACAAAAACCTGGACCCAAGGCAATTCTTAATAATAAAAACGAAGCCGAAGGCATCACTCCAGGAGACTTCAGGTTATATTACAAATCAACAGTGATCAAAACAGCATGGTGTTGGCACAAAAATAGAGACATAGACATATGGAACAGAATAGAATCCAAGAGATGAAACCAGTCTATAGTTTCTATTTGATCTTTGACAAACCAAACAAAAGCATACAGTGGGGAAAAGAATCTCTGTTGAACAAATGGTACTAGAAGAACTGGATAACCACATGTAAAAGACTGAAACTGAACCTGCACCTTTCATCATTTACAAAAATTGACTCAAGATGAATAAAAGATTTAAATCTAAGACATGAAATGATAAAAATCCTAGGGGTGGGGTGCAATGGCTCACACCTGTAATCCTAGCCCTCCAGGAAACTGAGGTAGATGGATTGCTTGAGCCTAGGAGTTCAAGACTACCCTGAGCCAGAGTGAGACCCTGTCTCTGGTGAAAAAATAAAAAAATTAGCCGGGCGTTGTGTCAGATGCCTGAAGTCCCAGCTACTTGGGAGGCTAAGGGAAGAGGATCACTTGAGCCCAGGAATTTGAAGTTGCTATGAGTTATGACACCACAGCACTCCACCCTGGGCAAGAGAGTATTAGAGAGTTTTCTTATACTTTCACCCAGCTTCTCTGTCAACATTTTGCATAATCATTGATGCAGTGATTAAAACTAAGAAAATTGGTGCAATAGCACTAACTAAACTACAGAATTTATTTCCGTCTCACCAGTTTTCCCATTCACATCCTTCTACCCTTCCAGAATCCAATCCAGGATCTAGCACTGCATTTAGTTGTCATACTTAGGAGATTGCTCCAGTCTTTGAAGCTTCAGTCTTTCTTTCTTTTTTTTTCTTTTTTTTCTTTCAGTACCTTGGTACTTTGGGGAAGTATTGGTCATTTGTTTCATAAAATGCCCCTTAATTTACATTTACCTGATGTTTTCTCATGATTAGATCAAGAGTATGCATTTTCAGCAACAATATTACAGAAGTGATGTGCATATTAGAGGGTACATGACAGCAATGATATGTTTTTAATCAACAAAGTGGTGTGATATAGTCTACAATTCGCAAAGATAACTTGGCAGCAGTGTGCAGAGTGAACTAGGGAGAGGAAGATTATTGCCAAAGCAACCAGTGAAGAAGCTATTATAGGGAGAGGATGAAGAAAAGTAGTCTGAACAAAGGCAGAACAAGAATGAAAGTCTGAATATGAGGTTTCTGAAGTCAAAATAACAGGATTTGGGGACTGTTCCCATAAGTGGAGTCAGGAGAGAGAGGAACTGAGAAGGGTCACTAGGATAGTAGGATATTAGGGAGGTAGTTGACTCCGTAATTTAGATTCTCCAGTAAGATTCATTTTTGAAAAATCTGCTGATAAGTGACTGCCATTGGAAGCTCCCTGTATGTTTGTGAAAAGGACGCAGAAAGAAGGCAGAAGAGATGCTGAGCTATGTATTTACTCCTGTTTTCAAGCCTTAGGTTTAGAAATTCAGCATCTGTGGTTTATGTCTATGAGGGAGGACTAGACAGAAATGTCTACATCTCAACATTGCCCTCATATTCTCTGGGTATAAGAGGATTTCATATTGCTTGAAAAATATTTGTTGACTATTGCATGAAACAACGTCTGAGTCAGGGATAAGGGTGGGTTGGCAACAGAATGTGATTGGGAGCAGTTGGAAATTGTTCCACCGCCAAGGACTCTTTCATATAAATTACCTCTGGTCTTGACCCAGAACAATGAAGCCAAGACGGAAATTCAAGAGTAAAATAGTGAAAATTAATATTTCTTGCTCATTTCTCTGTTGGAGCTAGAGAAGAAAAATCCTTAGCTTTTCCTATCATTGGAGAGGCTGACCTACCTAAGCTTCCATTGACCTAAAGGCCAATCCTAACTCTCCAAATCTATCATGGAAGGAAGAAGGAAATTTAACTGATTTGAAGGCAATGAATGGGTTATAACTATTTGTTATATCTACATTCACAAATAAAACAGAAATTTTATTTTTTTATTAAATCATAAATACATAGATCACGTATGCATTTATGGGGTACAATGTGCTGATTTCATATAGAATTAGGAACGCTTACATTGCACTGGTTAAAAACAGAGATTTTAAACTGGGACTGCATATTAGAATACCATATATACTCGAGTATAAGCCGAGTTTTTTTGGCACAAAATTTGTGCCGAGTTCAGGTTTTTCAGCACAAATTTTGTGCTGGAAAAAACTCGGTTTATACTCGAGTATATATGGTAATCTGTCAAGCTTTTCATTGACACAGATGCCTAGAACCCATCCCAAATGATTCTGACACAGTAGGTGTGTTACTCAGAATTTCTTTGGCTGGGAGTGGCAGAAGAGCAAACAATTCAAATCAGCCTCAACGAGTAATTTAGAGTGGGTTGTGTATTTGTTATCTAATCCTGCTTGACAAATTACCCAAAGTTTAGCAGCTTAAAACACAGTCACCTTGTACTGTTTCTGTGGGTCAGGAGTGTGGGAGTGACTTAGCTGGTGATTCTGCCTCTGGGTCTCTCATAAAGTTGAAATCAAGGTGTTAGCTGTGCTCCAGACATCTGAAGACTAGATTGGCCTTGGCGCACCCACTTCCAAGATGGCTCAGTTACGTAGCTGGCAAGCTAGTGCTGGCTCTTGGCAGGTAGTCTTACTATTCTGCCATATGGTTTTTTGCAAAATGTAGCTTGAATATTCTCACAATAGGTTAGCTGTTTTTTTCCCAGAAGGAGCAATCCAAGAGAGGAAGGCAGAAACAGCTTGACACAATTTCATGGCTGGGATTAAGATTTCCTTGAGTAAGAGGAGGGGGACAGTATGCATAGCTTGGACGATCTATTGTTGCAAAAGCTGAGGACTACCCTTATAGAGGTTTAGGTCCTAGTAAAAATGTACCATATGTTCCATCATACCCACTTGTTTTTTGTAGGGTGAAAATGATTAAAATGAGTCTCAAGAGAAGGCTTGAAGGGCAAAGAATAATACTTTTTACGAATTCTAATGATAGGGCAGCACCTGTGGCTCAAAGGGGTAGGGCGCCAGCCCCATATGCTGGAGGTGGGTTCAAACCCAGCCCTGGCCAAAGATCGCAAAAAAAAAAAAAAAAAAAAATTCCAATGATAATTGGTGACTTACCTCTAGCCATAGTAATAGGCATAGAGATATCTAATAGTCTTTCAACATCCTTAATATTTGGAGGGCCCTTTATCTAATAGTCTTTCAACATCCTTAATATTTGCAGGGTCCTTTAGAGGTTCTCAGATGATTTCATAACATATTGTTTGATTTTAAGAACATTGTTAGGTTTGTAGGATGGAATCGAGGGTTGAGATTGAAAGATGGAACTAATAATAGTGAACACCCACCAGGTGCCAGGCATTTGATGGGCTGTTTTATATTCGTTGACTCTTTTAATCAAATTCCATGATGCAGAAATGAATACTTTCAAATGTGAGGGGAGCTCCACTTCCTTAGAAGTGCAAAAGTTAAATGGCATGGCCATGGTCAAGCATCAGAGTCAGAATGAGAAGCCAGGTCCGTCACTCCTCTGTCTTTTGGCTAAGATCACATGAGAAGCCAGGTCTGCTTACTCACAGTCCCGTGCACTTTCCACTTGGCTGCTTCATTTTTCAACATGACCATCACTGCCACTTCCCTCATATGTTCCATCTTTGACTTCCTTTCTCTCAGCTGGCAGTGCAGGACTCCCCAAAAGACAGGGGACCTAACAGGCACAGGCCAAAACTTACTATATCCTTAAAAAAAAATTTTTTTTTTTTTTTGTGACAGCTTTATTGAAAGATTATTGGAAAAAATAAGAGAACAGAAAAAAGTATATTAGATTGGAAAAAGAGACCTAGTTTACAAATTACACTAAAATAAACTAAAAAGTTTGACTGTGATACTACTTAAGTGACTTAAAATAGCATCGGTGCCTCATTTTCCTTCATTGTCAAGTGGTGTAACAGTTCCTAAAGTTGTCCTAACTTTCATGGATGTGGTAGGAAATGGGAAAGCACATGAGTTTCTCTATGTATTTAAGTGACAGATATAATTTTCAGGCGGCATACATCATCTTTATTACCAATGCCCCCAAAACTTTCTAATCACTCTTATAACTTAAAAATATGCTGGAATGTGACTTAAGGTCTCCAACTGCAAAAAGTAAACATTACTCCTTCATATTGTTTGTGGTTTACTAAAAGTAATGATAATAACAATGCCTACAATTATCCAATATAGATGTTAACTTTCCCACCAAATAAATCTACTATTTCTAGCAGCTGTAGACCAGCCAGACAACATGTCTTTAATCCAGTATTGTCAGGTGATCAGAGAAGGGAATGTTTTTTCTGGACCTTGTACTACCTCTGCAGAACAGGGAGGACCACATTAAGATAGAGGTCTGGGCTGGGCGTGGAAGCTCATACCTGTAATCCCAGCACTCTGGGAGGCTGAGGTAGGAGGATTGCTTGAGATCAGGAGTTTGAGATCAACCTGAGCAAGAGCGAGACCCCATCTCTACTAAAAATAGAAAAAAACTTGCTGGGTGTAGCGGCATGTACCTGTAGTCTTGGCTACTTGGGAGCCCACTTGAGCCCAAGAGTTTGAGGTTGTTGTAAGCTATGATGATGCCATGACACTCTACCCAGGGCAACAGAGAGACCCTGTCTCAAAAAAAAAAAAAGAAAAGAAAAAGAAAAAGAAAAAAGATAGCAGTCTGGAGGATCTCTATATATACTGGCCTCAAGAACGTTTGGTCAGTCATATCCTCAATGAAGTCTTATTCCTTTGACCTTCACATTCTATTCCTGCCAGTCTGATAGATAATCACTCCTGTTATTAATATTACAGCAGAGTCTAGTAGTTAACAGCATGAACTCTGAAGTCATATTTGAATTTGGCTCTGCCACTGCTTATGTGGGCAAGTTACTAAAGCTCTTTGTGCTTCAGCTTCCTCATCTGAAAAATAATAGTATCTCCCAATTAAGTTTTATGAGTATTAAATGATATAACATTTGTAGGAAAGTTAGAATTATGGCCGATGTGTGACAAACGTTCTATACACGATACCATTTTTATTGTTTGTATTTCATAAAACTATGTTACCTCCTAAGAACTTCAAGACTCAGGCAAATGGTTATTCAATTAGGGAGTCTGATAAGCATTTACATGCTGCATAGACCTAAATCAAAATACCCTTAAGTGTTGATGTCATTAATCTCTGATGCCTTTGTGCCTTGTTTTATTGCATCTTCCATTTGTAAAATAGGAATAAAAAAGTACATTCCAGGATAAACAAGTCCGCAAAGACCTCTTGCTGGGCCCATGTTTTTGCTTGGAGAGAGACAGCAGCAATGTACTCATGGAGGTAAGTTCAAGGAGTGTGTTACACATGGCATCTTGAGTTGCTGCGGATTCCAGGTCATCCTGTCAGTCTTCTATGGTGTGGCTTCCGTGAGCATAGAATGTTCCAAAGTTAGGTTTCATTGATTAGTCCTTGGATTTTTCAGCTGTGAAGCCCTTGAAATATAAATTGGGTGGCAGAGACAGGGAAGTATATTTGCAAGCTAAGGGCAATGGCAGTGACCAGCCGGGTCATAGGTTTAGGACTAGCCCCAAAATACAGCATAGCATGATAGTTAACAGCTCACTACTTAAGCCATGAAGACTTGGGTTCCAAACTTGGTTCCCACACAGTGTGACTTTGGGTAGTTGCTTCACTACTCAAAGCCTCGTATTTATATGGTTGTTTTAAGGATTAAATAGTGTGTGCAAAGTATGAAAAAATACACTGCGTGTAGTGACTCACGCCCATAACAAAGTGGGAGGACCAGGAGTTTTAGGCTGCAGTGAGTTCTAATCATGCCACTGTATTCCAGCCTGGGTGATGGAGAGAGCCTGTGAAAGAAAAGAAAGGAAGGAAGGAAAGAAGAAAGGAGGGAAGGAAGGAAGGAAGGAAAGTAGGAAGGAAGGAAGGAACAAAGGAAAAAAGAAAAGGAAAGGAGGAAGGAAAGAGAAAGGTAAGGTTGGTTCAAAGAGAATTAAAGACAGCAAAGTATTTATTTGTGGTAGCTGAAGAAAGGTGTTTGAATAAGATTGTTAATTTGATATAAAACTGGTTAATGTATAGAGCAATAAAACTGTAACTTTTAGGATTATCTTTTTTACCAAAAATCATTTGCATCTCTAGTGGACAAATGTAATTTGTACCCTTATCGCTTATGTGGGAATGATTTTGCCCTCCAGAGGATACTTGCACATGTCTGAAGATATTTTTGGTTGCCCCAACTGTAGGGGGATGGGATGCTGCTAGCATCTTATGGGTAGAAAACAGGGATGGTATTAATATCCTTCAATGCACAAGACAGGCTCCCACAAAAGAATTATCTATCCCTAAATGCCAATAGTGCTGAGGTTGAGAAACCCTGACTACCTACTGTCTATAAACTACTATCTACCTTTGTGAGATTAAAAATATCCTAATCAAGAGAGAATAGTCAAAGGTATGCATTGGTACAGAATTGGATAACCACTGAGTTATCCAGTTATCAAGTAGGCTAGACAAGCCTCAGATGACCCTGAAAGGACATGCAGAGACCTTTAATTCCTATATCCAAGTTTTAGAAAACTTTCTTAACAGTACTTGACACAATACCTAGCACATGGTGGGTGAACAGTACAGATTAGTCATTATTGTAAATTTACAGGCCAGTAGATAGAAGTCCAAATACTCATACAATAAATAAGCACAGTACTAGGCTTCAGGTTGTTAAAGAACATTACAACATCAGCAGCCCTATCAGGCTATTCCATCATGGTCACTTTGAGATTTTAAGAAAGTCCTTCTGTATAACTTTAAGACTAATAGATGGTTGATCACATTTAAAAAGGCAAGCCATATTTTAAAATTATCCTGAAATCTTAAAGTCAATAACCAAGCCTCTCTCTCTCCCTGAGGAACTGTACTCTTAGATTGAGAGTATCCAAGCTATCCTTAGGAAACTCATTTGATGTCTGATGTAGAAAAAGTATTGTAAATTAAAATCACAGGGCTGCAGTGTGGGGCACTTTCTTTTTCTTTATGAGACAGAGTTTTACTCTGTCTCCCTGGGTAAAGTGCCATGGTGTCATAGCTCATAGAACCTCAAACTCCTGGGTGAAGACATCCTTTTGCCTCAGGCTCCCGAGTTGTTAGGATTACAGGAGCCCACCATGATGCCCGGCTATTTTTAGAGATGGGGTCTTGCTCTTGCTCAGGCTGGTCTCAAACTCCTGAGCTCAAGCAATCCACCTGCCTTGGCCTCCCAGATGTCAGGATTACAGGCATGAGCCACTATGAGCTACAGGCCTGTGTGGCACTTCTGATGGGCCAGAACATTTTTATTCTATGG
>CAUYPK010129108.1:0-52734 GCA_963574355.1 Loris lydekkerianus | reverse complement strand
GGGATGGCCCAAGGTGGGTTGTAACCTCCTAGCCCAATTTTTTGTGGCTTTTGCCCTTGCCGCTATGATTTTGGTGATAAGCCACAGCACTAATTTTTTCCAGATTTTTTTGGGTTTATAATTTTTTTTTTTTTTGTTTTTTTTTTTGCATACCTCTGTACATCTCACAGTGGTCTCTGAGAAGTTTCTAAGCCTCTTCCAAATCTTTGCATATGCCTTGGTGTTGAGTGGCTCTGTTGGAAGAGAGGCACCACGTCCTTCCAAGGCCCCTAGATTTGTGTGGGCATTCAGCTCTTGCTACTGTCTGGACAACAGATAATATTGGACTGGGTGCCAGAGGGAGAGGCAATCTGAATGAAGACATTTTTCCTATTCCAGAGTAAATCTCCCTGAGCTCTGAGGTTGAAAGTTCATGCAGATAGATAGTCTTAGAAATTCATGTTTCCAACATATGAATTCTCTGTAAGCTTCTTCAAAGAATCTGCATACACTTCTCTTCTATTTCTCCTGGTGAAGAGTAAAACTAGGACTTGTGGCATCAAACATCTGTTGACTACCCAACACCTAAAGAAGAGAGATCACTGGGCAGGAGGACACTCTGAGTAACCAAAACTAATGCTCTGGTGGGTGTGGAAGATTTTTCTGTTTGATAGATTTTCATTCTTGTGTTAGCTTTTCACTTGACCCTGGAGATACAAGGCTGCAAAGACAAACACAGTGTCTGTCCTCCTGAGGCTTATAGTCTCTGCCCTCCTGAGGCTTACATTCTAAGGGAGAAAGACAAAAACAAGTAAACAAACCACATAATTCTCAGTTATTTATACATTATATGAGTGGAATAAACAGTGTTCAGAGTTATCAGAGCAGATATGACCTACTAATACAAAAGGGAGGGACAGGAAAAGAGCCACTGGATTAAGACTGTTAGGGATGAGCCTTATGATAGTTTGAATTTTAAAATATGTCAGTTAACAACAATAAAAAAAGCTTCTTCCAACAACAACAAAAAGAAGTACTGGACCAGATGGTTTCAAAGGAGAATTCTACCAAACCTTCAAAGAAGAGCTGATACCTATATTATAGAATCTATTCTAAAACATTGGGAAAGAGGAAATCCTACTTAACTCCTTCTACAAAGCAAATATTACCCTGCTACCAAAACCAGGAAAGAACAACAACAACAACAACAAAAAACCCCAAAAACTACAGATCACTATCATTAATGATATATTCAATAAAATCTTAGAAAATAGAGTTCAGCTACACAGCAAAAAAAGTATCCATCATGACCAAGAGGGTTTCATCTCCGCTTTGCAAGCCTGGTTCAACATATACAATCTATAAATGTAATTCACCATACATAAACAAAAATGAAAACAAGGACCATATGATTCTCTCATTTGATACAGAGAAAACTTTTGAAAAAATTCAGTATTCTTTCTTGATAAGAAAACTCCAGATTATACAGATTACAGGCATAGATAGGACATTTCTCAAACTGATAGAAGCCATCTACAAAGAACCCACAACCACTATCATATTGAACAGAGAAAGTTAAAAGCATTCCCAGTGAGAACTGGAACCAGACAAGGATTCTCAGTATTATGCTACTTTTCAACATATTGCTGGAAGTTTTAGCCAATGCAATCATACAAGAGAAAGATATTAAGAGTATCCAAATGGGAGCAGAGGAGGTCAAACTATTGCTCTTTGCAGATGATATAACCTATACTTAGAAAACCCCAAGGACTCAACAATGAGACTCCTTGAAATGATCAAGAAATATAGCAACGTTGCAGGTTATAAAATCAATGTACAAAAATCAGTAGCCTTCATATATGCTAACAACAGTCAATCTGAGAATCAAAGATACAATACCCTTCACAGTAGTATCAAACAAATGAAATACCTTGGGCTATATCTAAGATTGTAAAGGATCTCTACAGAGAGAATTATGGATCACTGAGAAAAGAAATAACAGAGAACATTAACAGATGGAAGTACATATGCTCATGGCTTGGAAGAATTAATATGCTTAAAATGACTATATTCCCCTTACCCCTGCTGCCTCTAATGGGGCTGGTGTACTTTGCAGAGCTCCAAACATGTGCAGACAACTTGAAAGTAACACATCTTTCACCTATCTAAAAATGGTGGCAGGCACATAGTCTGCAGTGTTCACCTGAAAAACCTGCTTCCATCAGGATCTCAGATGTTTGACAGCACTGTGTGACACCAGACAGAGAGAATCTCACTCTGTCACCCTGGGTAGAGTGCCCTGGCATCATCATAGCTCACAGCAATGTCAAATTCTTAGACTCAAGTGAATCTCATGCCTCAGCTTCCCAAGTAGCTGGGACTACAGGCACCTGTCACCATGCCCAGCTAATGTTTTCTACTTTCGGTAAAGATGGGGTCTCACTCTTGCTCAGGCTGGTCTTGAATTCCTGAGCTCAAGTGATTCACTTGCCTCAGCCTCCCAGAGTGTTAGGATTACAGGTGTTGAGCCACCACCAGCCAACTTTCCACTTTTAATGTGCACCTAAGGAAGAGGTCCTAAGAAAGAACATCAGTCTTTTGTTTTCAAACCCAGTCAGGTAGTAAAATAGAAATAGTCCCTAAAAAAAGAAAAAAATTATGTCATGACTAACCATAGGGTTTTAAACTGGGGTCTCAGGTTCTGGGCTTACAGGTTGCCTTCCTGGCTACAGTAGGACTATTCATGTGCAGAGAGAGGTCCATGTGTTGTTCCTAGGTAATTCACTGATGTTTGTGTGCCTATATTCAATATCCCAAGGGGTTTCAATGGCATAATCACGCACGTTAAAATAATTTAATGGGATTTCCTACTTGATAAATGAAGTTAGTCATCTACTTATCCCTATTTGCTTGATTTTTAAGCAAAGAAATTTATTTCTTAGTGAGTGTAAGACGATAAATAAAACATTTCAAAGTTAAAAAAAAATGTCTATACTACCCGAAGCAATCTACAGATTTAATGCAATCCTCATTAAAATACCAACATCTGACATTGGAGATCTTGAAAAAAATAACTCTACATCTTGCAGAAGCCAGAAAAAATACCCAAATAACCAACACAATTCCATGACAACACAATCTACGCAATCTACAATTCCAACACAATCTACATTTATTGCATGAAATAAGAATAAATCAGAAAGCATCACCTTACCAGACTTAAGGTTATACTACAAGTCTACAGTGATCAAAATAGCATGGTATTGGCATAAAAACAGAAACATAAATCTCTGGAACAGAATAGAGAATCCAGAGATAAAACCAGCCTCATATAGCCATCTAATCTTTGACAAAGCAAACAAAAGCATTCACTGGGGAAAATAATCCCTATTTAATAAGTAGTGCTGGGAGAACTGGTTAGGCACAGGTAAGAGAATGAAACTGCACCCACACTCTTACCACTTACAAAAATTAACTCATGATGAACAAAACATCTAAATCTAAGATGTGAAAGTACAAAAACCCTAGTAGGGAGTGTAGAAGAGGAAAAACCTATGGAAAGAATTTATGAAGATGACCCACTGGCAATTGCAGGAACAACAAAAATAAATAAATGGGACTTGGTCAAGTTAAAAAAGTTTTTGCACTGCTAAGGACACAATCCACGAAGCAAACAATTTTCAGAATGGGAGAAGATGTTTATGTGCTACAAATCCAACAAAGGGCTAATCACCAGAATCTATAATGAACTCAAGAATACCAATAGGAAAAGAACAAACAAGCCCAATAAAAATTGGGCAAGAGACATAAATAGAAACTTTTCTCACTAGGACAGCGGACAATAAACACATGAAAAAATGTTCATCATCCCTAATTATCAGAGAAATGCAAATCAAAACCATTCTGAGATGTCACCTAACCTCAGGAAGAATGGCCCACATCGCATGATTTCATGGACAAATGCTTATTGTCAAAATTATTATGTTGGAAAAATACCTATTGGTGTTAAAAATTCAATAGTAAGCTTTCCAAGTTTTTCCTTACAGGTATACTTTATCCAAACATTATAAAGCTTAATTATAGAGCTTAATTATAAAGCTAATAACTGTTGTAGTAATAAAGAGTGATTGTGGCTTGGCGCCCATAGCGCCAGCCACATGCACCGAGGATGGCAGGTCCAAGCCTAGCTCAGGCCAGCTAAACAATGATGACAAATGAAACAAAAAAAATAGCCAGGCATTCCAGCTACTTGGGAGGCTGAGGCAAGAGAATCACTTAAGCCCAAGAGTTTGAGGTTGCTATGAGCTGTGATGCCACAGCACTCTACTGAGGGCAACATAGTAAAACTCTGCCTCAAAAAAAAAAAAAAAAAAGTGACTGAGACTGGGCACGGTGCCTCACACCTGTAATCCTATTATGGGAGGCTGAGGTGGATAGATTGCCTGAGCTCACAGATTTGAGATAAGCCTGAGCAAAAGCAATACCCCATCTCTAAAAACAGCCAGGCATTGTGGCAAGTGCCTATAGTCTCAGCTACTCAGGAGGCTAAGGAAACAGAATCACTTGAACCCAAGAGTTTAAGGTTGCTGTGAGCTATGATGCAACAGCACTCTACAGAGGGTGACAAAGTGAGACTGTCTCAAAAAAAAAAAAAAAAAAAAAAAGTGACTAATAGTTTTTCCTAAATCGGAAACACAATGCAAAAGCTACCTTGCTTAATTCCTTTCACAGGAGGTAGATGGAATACAAGAACTGCTTTAGGCAAAGTGCAGGCATTACAGATATGGGTGAATTATACAGGAGAAAAGCCTTATAGATGCCTAAAGGAAAACTGCGTATACCAATCAGTAACCCAGCCTTGCTCCTCAGTAAACCCATACAAGGAACTAGGTAAGTGCCAAGTGTGGAAAAGATCCTGAAAACAAAAATATGCTTTTGTACTGGTTTGGGTGGATTTCTAACTGGGAAGAACACTAGAAACACAGTGTGAGTAAAACTTTTCCCACTGGACCGCACTTCAAAGACTCTACCTGGGAGAACCTAGCCATGGAAAGAACAAAGGGAGAACTTCAGGAGGTGCTAAATAAACACTTCAGTGGAGTGACTCAACACATATTTCAAAATCCTTCACAAACTCCCATTTTTTGTTATTTCCAACCTTTAGACAGAAGAGGCTGCCTCCTCTTGAACTCTCCAAGGAAATTCACCATTGTTCTCAGTAATTCCAAAAGCTGATTGAAACCCTATTAGTTTTCCTTTCAAGATTTAATGTGGGCTCAGCGCCTGTGGCTCAAATGGCCAAGGCGCCAGCCACGTACACCTAAGCTGGCAGGTTCGAATCCAGCACTGTCCACCAAACAATGATGGCTGCAACCAAAAAATAGCGGGGCTTTGTGGCGGGCACCTATAATCCCAGCTACTTGGGAGGCAGAGGCAGGAGAATCGCTTGAACCCAGAAGTTGAAGATTGCTGTGAGCTGTGATGCCACAGTACTCTACCCAAGGCGACAGCTTGAGGTTCTGTCTCAAAAAAAAAAAAAGGTTTAGTTTGATTCTATGCTCTTTTGTTCTTCTGCTCCAGCTAAAAGATATCCGAGGTTACCAAAGTTGACTTGAGGTTAATTAATTAAGTCTGCATAATGGCAGGAAGAATTCTGGGTTTGGGATGGTCCTAACACTGTGGCCACTAAGACCAGTGAAGGGGGAAGACATTGGAGCCCTAGACTGGGGCCAATGATAGTTTTGCTATCTTAGCAAACCAAAGCAAAGCATCCTTCTGGTTCCCTTGAAATCATCTGATTGTCTATGGAGGACATATTTGTGAGGACTTTAGTACTAATGTTTAAGGCTAACCCTAGGACTGTGTGTCTCTCGTAATTCATTTTTAACCAAGCCTCAACAGATTCTGGTTTCACATTTTTTAGTAATTTGATCTCGTCCCTCTGACAAAGCTTAAAGAAATTTCTTCTAACATCCCCTCCAAATTCCAAGCAGATGTTGTGAGACATTGTGCTGCTAATTATTGACTAAGCTAGGACTTTCCCACTGGAGGCTTCCTATTCCACAACTGTTCATTCTCCTGTTCCTGCTTTCCTGCCCAAGCTTTTCCCTGTCACTGCTTAGTCCAGGAAGAGCAGCCACCTTCCTCTCTACAATAATTTGGGCAAATTTTCTTTTGCCCCATGTATCATCCGTTTTCTGAGGCATGACTCACAGAAGGTAGGATACAGGTAGTTATCAACGCATTCTTTGAAATCTACTGCACTCACATGTAGTAGGAATAAAAGGCAATCCTTCCCCTTCCCCTAGTCCATTCCTTAATAGAAATGCCTGTTCTGTGCACATGAGGCAGCAGAGGAAAGAGAGAACAGAGAAGAAAAATAAGGCTAAGGAGGGATGGCTGCTGACCTCCCGAGATTTGTACAAGATAGCAATGTCTTTCTTCCTTATCACCTATAGTATTGTGAGCTTCTGCATGTTCCATCAGCTCAGCTGGGCATTGACAAGAATGTAGATCTCTTCCAAGACAAAGACCAGGCCAAATATAAAAAGGTTCCTAAGCTCTAACAGAGTAGCCACCGTCCCAAACTACCTTCCTCCACGTTCTATTAAAACAGACCAGGTTAGTCCAAGAAGGGGAAAGAGGAGAGGGAGGGGAGGGAAGAGGAGAGGATGGGTGGAGGGAGGGTAATTGGTGGCACCACACCTACTGTGCATCTTACAAGGGTACATGTGAAATTTACTAAGTGTAGAATATAAATGTCTTAACACAATAACTAAAGAATGCCATAGAGGCTATGTTAACCAGTTTGATGAAAATATTTCAAATTGCAAAACCAGTACATTGCACACCATGATTGCATTAATGTACACAGCTATGATTTAATAAAAAAAAATAATAAAAATAAAAAACAGGCCAGGTGGTTCAGTGCCTGTGGCTCAAGCAGCTAAGGCACCAGCCACATACACCTGAGCTGGCAGGTTTGAATTCAGACCTGGGCCGCCAAACAACAGCTGCAACCAAAAAATAGCTGGGTGTTGTGGCAGGTGCCTGTAGTCCCAGCTACTTGGGAGGCTGAGACAGGAGAATCGCTTGCACCCAGGAATTGGAGGTTGCAGTGAGCTGTGAAGCCACAGCACTCTACCCAGGGCAAAAGCTTAAGGCTGTCACACACACACACACACACACAAACAGGCCAGGTTATACTGCAGAAACACAGGACACCAACATTTCAGTGGTTTAACATATGTTTATTTTTCATCCCCACAAAATCCACTACAGGTCTAGGAACTCTCTAGAATAGCTGCCCTTCATGCAGGGGCCCAGGGTTCCAGACTACTTTGATCTCATGGCTCCTCTCTTTATGTGCTTCCATGAACTTAGGCAGGAAAGCACAGTACTAGTCTTATACCATCTAATAAATGTTTCAACCCAGAAGTGAGGCTTCTGCAAAACTCACTAACCAAAACTATCTCATGACCTCACCTGCAAGGGCAAACTATTCTCTTAATTGCTCTTAGAATACAAGCTCCAGAAGGGAATGCATATTGTCTCTCTTGTACACTGCTGTGGCCTCAGAGTCTTGGACAGTGCCTGACACATCATAGGCCCTCACTAAATTGAAATTCACGCATGTGAGATAAGAAACAAGTGTCAGGGGCTTATGGCTTGACAGGCTGTTGGGTAAGAGCTATGCAGACCAGAGTTTCTGAGCTGGCTGTACTTAAGAAATAAGACTCAACAGGTGGCACCTGTGGCTCAGTGGGTAGGGTGCTGGTCCCATATACCAAGAGTGGCAGGTTCAAACCCAGCCCCAGCCAAACTACAACAATAACATAGCCAGGCATTGTGGCGGGTGCCTGTAGTCCCAGTTACTCGGATGCTGCAAGAGAATCATCTAAGCCCAGGAGTTGGAGGCTGCTGTGAGCTGTGATGCCACAGCACTCTACTGAGGGTGATAAAGTGAGACTCTGTCTCAAAAAAAAAAAAAAAAAAGAGAAATAATACTCGAAATAATTCGTCTCAAACGAATAAAATTAAACCTCTGGCAAGAGTTCCAGACCAGTAGCTCAGTATTCTATACTGCAGGGGTCCTCAAACTACAGCCTGCGGGCCACATGAGGCCGTTTGATTGTATTTGTTCCTGTTTTGTTTTTTTACTTCAAAGTATGTGCTGTGTGCACAGTTTTGTTCATAGTTTTTTTTTAAACTATAGTCTGGCCCTCCAACAGTCTGAGAGACAGTGAATTAGGCCCTTGTTTAAAAAGTCTGAGGACCCCTGCTGAAGCATTAAAGCCAAAGATCAAATCAACTTAACATAACCACAAGTGCTCAGCCAGAAGAGAGCTGTAATAGCTACAAATGCATTTGTTTTTTGTTTTTTTTTTGCAGTTTTTGGGCAGGGCCGGGTTTGAACCCGCCACCTCCAGCATATGGGGCTGGCGCCCTACTCTTTAAACCACAGGCACCACACCTGCATTTGCCTCTTTAATGTATGGTCAGCCCAAACTATCACTAGGAAGCAAAGCAAAGGCAAAGAAACACACACTAGTTACACATCTACTAAAACATATTTTAGGGTGGGGTTTTGTTGGGTTTTTTTGTTTGGGTTTTGTTCTTTCGTGGACAGGTCTCATACTGTTGCCCAGACTGAGGTGCAATGGTACAGTCACTGCAGCCCTCCCACCTTGGCTTCCCAAGTAACTAGTACTATAAGCATGTGCTCCTCCATGCCCAGATAATTTTTTTGTTCTTAAGAGATGTGGGCTCACTTTTTCCCAAGTTGGTCTTAATTCCTGGCCTCAAGTAATCCTCCTGCCAGGGCCTCCAAAGTGCCAGGATTCCAGGAGTTACCACATCTGGCCAGGTGCTTTACTGTCATTAATCCATCTAATCCCTGGAACAACCTTGAGTTAAGTGTTATCTCTATTTGTAGAGAAAATAGAGATTTGCTTCAGTAACCAATCAAAAAACAAGACTTTAAGCTAGAAAGAGATATAACACAATGTCATCCAGACTTATTTGTGCAGGGATAACAACAAATTTGTCTTGCTAATCCTGCCATACCAGAAGGGAGCTAATGACAGTCAACATACCTTCTCACAATGGGGTAATGGGGTCTTAAGCAAGTCCTTGTATCTCTTTATTAATGTCATTAATAAAATGAGAGATTTGGAGGACATAATTTCTTTAACCTCTTTAAACCCTTTCCTGATATACCCCAAAGTTCTAATAGAAACACACCTGAGTCACAGCTATAGCTCAAGAAATAAGTTATGAGAAAACCTATAGGCTATACAGACTTTCAGCAGTTCATCAAATTCATCATCTGAGGCTGCTGTTAAAGGTTGTACTGGAGAGAATAGAGTCAGGTAGAGCTTACAGTGTAAGACAAAACAATATGAATGTGAATTTACCCATCCTTGCCCAACACTCAACATCACTTTCCAAACCTTTTGAGAACAGTCTCTGAATGGATGCAGAGGTCTCCATATCAAAGTGAGCCACAGGATCCTGCCTGCAGGATGATTGAGTTAATCAACTCAAACATGATTGAGTTTCCATACAAACCCGTCTTTTCCTTAATAACAAAGAAAGGCCAAATTAAGTAAACAAATAAAAACCTCAAGAAGGTATCTTGAATCACATCAAGCCTCAGGCAATTGCTAAACTTTATGGCTGCTTTATCCTACTAACAATGTGAGGTAAGGAAGTCTGGTTTCTTTTTTTGTAGAAAATTCTGTCCATGGCTACAAATTCGAATCAGTTTCCATAAGACCTTATTACAGGTGTTTTCCACCTTCCAAACCCCACCAATGAGAGGCATAAAATGGTGCATAATTAGCTCATCTGCTAAGGGAAGATTCCCTAGTGGTAAGGGAAATACAATTTCATCAGTAAAAATTGTGATAACAGGATTCAAGAGCAGAAGTTACTAAAAATTTCAAGAAGGAACTCAAACAATGTCCAACTTTGTCAACAGTTTCCAATGACAAAAGAAAAATCCAATTTGATTCTTGGAACACTCTATATTTAGAATTCATTTCTGCTCCCCAAGACTACTGAAATTGGTAAGCCGAGGACACTGAAAAGAATGATATGCAATTGAACATACGCATGTTACTGCTTTATGTTTTTTGAAGACTATGCTACAAGTGTTCTATTGTACACGTTCAAGAGGGACTGGGAAGATCAATGCAAAACCAACAATATTTACTTCTATGCCCACAGACTGATTGGCTGTACCTGCTAACTGTAACTGAATTTTCTACTTTTCCAAGTACAATCCCAAAATGGCCTTTCTCCTTATTCAGAATGCTCTTAGAACTTCTCCTGCTAAGAAATTCCCTGATGGTTAAAAGTAAACATAGTTAAGCAGCGCAACTACTAATGTACCCTATGTAGAGCCAATCTTCATTCCTTTCTATGAAACAGGATGTTTAAGGCCATGTACAGTGGCTTACACCTGTAAATCCTAACAGTCTGGGAGGCTGAGGCAGTGGGTCACCTGAGCTCCAGGAGTTCAAGACTAGCCTGAGCAAAAGTGAGATCCCATCTCTAAAAGATAATAGCCAGGCATTGCGGTGGGCACCTATAGTCCCAGCTACTTGGGAAGCTGAAGCAAGAGGATCACTTGAGCCCAAGAGTTTGAGGTTGCTGTGACCTATGACACCATGACACTCTGAGAGTGACAAAGTAAGACTGTGTCTCCAAAAAGAGAAACACAATGTTTATACTCCCAAATTTTCCAACAATGAAAAATTCTTCAGGCTTCCTAATTTTTTCATAAACTTTAGTATTCAGCTGCATTTGGTGAATTTCTTCAGAATGAAGACACTGAACAAACTTCCCTTCACAAGTGAAGTTTCTGGTGTCTAAGAAGGCTTGACCGCCTGCTGAAGTTTCTCCTGCATATGTTACAGGTATAAGGCTGTTCCCCGGTGTGGGTTCTTCGGTGTTTAATAAGGTGGGAGTTCTGACTGAATTTTTTCCCACATTCATGACATGTAAAGGGCTTCTCTCCTGTGTGAGTTCTTTGGTGTGTGTGTAGATTTGTATTTTGACTAAAGCTTTTCCCACACCACGAGCATTTATACGGTTTTATTCCTTGGTGTGTTGTTAAGTGCTTATTAAGATCTGAACTCCATCTAAACCTCTTGTCACATTGTTGACATTTAAAGGGTTTCTCTTCAGTGTGAATTCTTTGGTGCTTAATAAGATCAGAGCTAACTCTGAAGGTTTTCCCACATTCCTGACATTTAAAAGGCTTCTCTCCTGCACATCCTTTCTTGTGAAGATCCATAAGTTTCAGCAACTCTTGTTTCCAAGTTGAAAGTTTCTTTCTTTTCTTCACTGGGAAATCTCGGTGCCTTTTTCCCACTCTCTGCATATCACCATGATTTTCTTTGTCTGTTGTTTTCAGGGGAACTTTCATTTTGGTCTTTTTTGATACTATGTCTTCTGGTACTGGTGTTACCAAATCAGAAAGAGACATAGGCTGATGATTTTCAGTGTTATTTTTCAGCTTCAACCCTACTGAAATAAATATAAGAATCAGCTATTATCATGGTATCTCAGAGCAAGAAAATCTCAAGAATGAAAAGAAAAATTCAATTCTAAAACTGAAAAGCAGAACCTTAAAATGTTAAGCCCTTGTAAATATTTGTATCAAGGCATATTTCTCTTCTTCCCATGGTATATTTACCTGTAGAAGACTCTCCAGCACTGTCCTTAAACTCCAGGGATACTTGAACCCATGGGTCTTCCCCTTGCTCTAGACAGGAGATCACTTTTGGTTTGGGAAGTACAAATAATGCTGTGAAATGTACAAAATGAAGTTAAGGACTGGCAATTTAACAATGAATTGGTCCACAAATTCCAGACTATTTCAGGAAGAACAAAGGACACTGTTACACTTTGTTGTCCCAAATGGTTAAATGAATAGACTTTAAGATCCAGAATGATAGTTATACTATATACTATTTATGGGTAGATACACAAAGTAGAGACTAAGACATCTAAGAGGGATCAATAAAAAAGATATATGGAACAAGAATCTAGTGCCTATTCTCCCTCTTCTGCCACCAAAACTACCCCATCTTCAACCAATGGAGAACCAAACTCCAGAGGCTATAGAGAATATATGCTGGTCCTATTAACTCTTTAAGAGGATTCATCCTGGATAAGATCAGTGACAGCAGAGCCAATGTGAAGGACAGCAGGTTCACTATCATAGGCAGCGATTTCTATCATAGTTTTTATTTCTTTAACACCAAGCCCCGAACTAAGATAGATTTCTATTATTACTATAGATCACCAGCTCACATCAAGGTAGACAAACAGAACAGAATCACTTGGTGAAATTTTTCTAAATACAGACTTTCAGGCATGAGAACTGTCACTCAGTCATTCAATAAATATGTATTGAGTGACTATGGTGTATTAATTAATTAAGAATTACCCTATGGGCTGGGAATATATATATGGTGAAGATGCCTAAGTGTCCTGGTTTCATGAAGCTAACATTCTAGTGGGTGAGTGAGACAATTCAATAAGAAACAAACAAATGAAATAATGTCAGCAAGTAATAAATGTGTTGAAGAAAACTAAATTGGCAAAAGAACATTGTAAGATTCTGCTCCTGGCTAGGCACAGTGGCTCACACCTGGTTTCATGAAGCTTACATTCTAGTGGGTTAATAAGACAATTCAGTAAGAAACAAACAAATGAAATAATATCAGCAAGTAATAAATGTGTTGAAGAAAACTAAATTGGTAAAAGAACATTGTAAGATTCTGCTCCTGGCTAGGCGCAGTGGCTCACACCTGTAATCCTAACACCCTGGGAGGCCAAGGCCGGTGGATTGCTTGAGCTTAGGAGCTCCAGACCAGCCTGAGCCCAAGAGTGAGACCCCCCTCTCAAAAAAAAAATAGCCAGGAATTGTAGTGAGTAACTATAGTCACAACTACTTGGGAGGCTGAGGGAAGAGGATCATTTGAGCCCAAGAGTTTGAGGATGCTGTGAACTATGACACCATGGAATTCTACCGAGGGCAACAAAGGAAGACTCTGTCTCAAAAAAAAAGATTCTGCTCCTATGAAGCCACTTAAGATACAGTTATGTGAGAAAGATATATTTGAGACTTAAAAGTGAGTTTTGCCACATGCATAAAAAGTGTGGCAGGCAGGCTCATTACCTGCGGCTCAGGCGGCTAAGGCACCAGCCACATACATCTGAGCTGGCAGGTTCAAATCCAGCCCAGGCCTGCCAAACAACAATGACAGTTGCAACCAAAAAATAGCCGGACATTGTGGCAGGTGTCTGTAGTCCCGGCTACTTGGGAGGCGGAGGCAGAAAAATCGCTTGAGCCCAGGAGTTGGAGGTTGCTGTGAGCTGTGACACCACAGTACTCTACTCAGGGCAACAGCTTGAGGCTGTCTCAAAAAAAAAAAAAAAAAAAAAAAAAAAAGTGCCAGGCAGAAGAAAGAAAAAAGTAGAAATAAGCATGTCAAGTTCAAATAACAGCAAGACAACTGTCGTGGCATAGCTAAAGAGGATTGAGCAAGAGCATGAGTTGCAAGCGATAAGGGCACAACAGTGAACAAGGAACCACATTTTAGAAGGTCCTAAGGCTTTGGTAAGAAATTTGGATTTTTTTGAATAATCACAGACTTTCGAAGCAAGGAAATGTTATGATCTGATTAGGTTTTTCAAAGATCACTCTGGCTACTATTTAGGAAACAGACTCCGGGAAAACAAGAATAGGAGGCAGCAGTGCCAGTTAGGAAGCTATTATAGTACACCTGGTTTCAGATAACTCTGGCTTAGGCCAGGATGTAAACAGTACAAAAAGGCTGAGACATGGCTGGACTCAGGATATAATGTAAAAGTAGAGCTAAGAAAACTTGCTAATAAATTAAATAGTGGGGTATGATAGCAAGATCAGAGTAAAGAGTAACTATTTTTTTGTCCTGAGCAACTGGATAATAGTAGGGCTCTTTTCCAAGAAGGGAAAGACATGGGAGAACAGGTTCAAGAAAAGAAAGAGGGAAGGGGTCAAGAATTCTACACAGGATTAAGGAATGAGCATGAATGTGGAAAAAGCTTCCCAGGTGATGTGGACATACTACCTTCTCCCTCCCCTAATACCATCTAGTTGATAACCAATCAACTACTGGAACAGTAAAACCTTCTCATAGGAGTTTGTTCCCAGGAAACTGAGAACAGGACAGATTACTCAACTTCTATACAAAGGGAAGGGAGAATCTTTACCTAGAGAGATGATAGTCTCATAGTTTTCCTGCATTACATCATTGTAGAGGGCCTTCTGAGTGGGATCCAGTAACTCCCATTCTTCCTGGGAAAAATACATGGCCACTTCTTCAAATGTCAACAAGCTCTAAAGAAGAGAATGGACTTCAACTCAGAACTTGCCACTGGAGAAGCAGAACAATCACCTGGCTATGAACTGCAGGGGAGGCCAGGCTCTGAAGAAATTAATGGTATGTGAAAAGACAAAAAGGAAGAAGCCAAGGGATAAGCAAACAGCCCAGAAGGTATCCAGCTCCCCAGTGGAGAACACATGGGGCTAACACACCTCTGAGCCCCTCCTGGGCTGTATGAATCATGGGCAACAGGGAAAGGCAGCACTAATCTGCTGGAAAGCACAGCTCACCTGGGACTCAGGCAAGAGAAGCTCAGGTACCACTGTCCAGTCTTTGATGTTTGGCTGCTCAGTAAAGGATAGAATCTGTTGAGAAGGCATAGCTGTGGGTAGAAAAGAGCCAGAAGAAATTTCTCATTTCTATGAAAGAACATCCTGATGGGACATGGTATGTCGTGTGTGATGCCAAGTGTCCTCATAAATAAGAACCAAGTATCTACCAGCCCCTAGAATCAGTTCCCCAGTTGACAGTTTCTTCAGTTTTCATGAGAGAAATAAAAGAAAATCTCTTTTTATTTTATGACATCAATTTTTCTGAGTTACACAAAAATTAAAGGTATTTTAAAATGAAGTATTCAAGGACTCCAGTGTATGGTAGGAGATGAAGTTTTTTCTTTTATTATTCTTTTCTTGGTACACAATTGTTTCCATATTCTGCTACTAACAGCCAATTTCTGATCCTAATTCCTTCTATATTATATGAGAATGAGGTAGCCCCAAGCTTTCCCATTCCATTTCTTTCCTTCCTTTCCACTTTTCTCAGAAAGAGTTCACAGCGTTATTACCTTTTTTTTTTTTTTTTTTTTTTGAGATAAAGCCTCAAGCTATCACCCTGGGTAGAGTGCTGTCACATCACAGCTCACAGCAACCTCCAGCTCTTGGGCTTAGGCAATTCTCTTGCTTCAGCCTCCCGAGCAGCTGGGACTACAGGCGCCCACCACAACACCCAGCTATTTTTTTTTTTTTGGTTGTGGTTATCAATGTTTGGCAGGCTCGGGCCAGATTCAAAACTGCAGTTCTGGTGTATGTGGCTGGCGCCTTAGCCACTTGAGCTACAGGCACCACAGAGTTAACAGTTATCAGAATTATGTGGTTTGATTATTCTGTTCCCTAGAACCCCCCCACACACACACACCTTCATCCAGTTGGTATGTTCCACTGCTGTCCGGGAGTAACATAACTGCTTTCATAGCTGCTTTTACAAATCCATAGAGCTGGGTACCCAAAAAATACCCATGACATTTTGGCTGAACAATTTGTCACAGCTCCCAGAAGGAAATTATCATGAAGCTCCTTACCCCTCTCATACACAGGCAAAGTTTCTTTATGTGTATTCCCACTCAGCTGTTCTTGCAGACCCTGGTATGTATTCCAAAATTCTTCATCCTGGGAAATGCCCACTGGTTGAGATGCTGCTGGCTTTGGCTTGGAGTCTGGGGCCTCTGTTGTTTCTGCCAAGAGCACTGTCTCCTTTCCCAGCTCATGGACTGCAACCTAGAAATAATCCCCATCCTCATTACCACAGAACTTTTTTGGTTTTGGGGGAATGGGGTGGTGGAGATACAGGGAGGAAAAGGCATACAGTCCAGAAGTGTAAAACTAAAGGAAATGACAAAGGGCCTTAAAGACATATTGGGCCATCAACGTTCCACAAGCAACTATCCTCAAATCTGAAAAAGCAGGGTAAAGGATAAAAGCTGGGGCTACTGCCCATCCTCCAACACAGAAGCCTCTACACTGCACACAGTGCAGCTCAAGCAACTAGCAGCGTTGGGGGCAGGCTGCCTATTCTCACGCTGCTTTATCAGGCCTTTTTCTTGACTTACAGCCCACCTTAGTGGTTTTCTGTCCTTTAAGTTCTCTCTAAAAATTAATAAAAACAAAAAAATTTCCTCTGGGCTGTGCCTGTGGCTCAAGGAGCAGGGCACCGGCCCCATATACTGCAGGTGGCAGGTTTAAACCCAGCCCCAGACAAAAACTGCAAAAAAAAAGAAATTTTCCTCTCAGCCACTATTTTCCCTATAGCCAAGGAAAGTTCTACAGAGAATGGGAACAGAATAGAGAAAAAAGGATAAGAGTGGTTCCAACCTACCTCCAAACGATTTTGACACCAAACTTCATATCCTGCCCTGTATTCTTCCTAACAGGCCTGAAGCCAGGTGTGTTGCCACCTGACCAAGGGCATACCCTCACTATTTGTCGGTAGAGCCAAGAACCAACCACTAAGGGAGGGCAGCAGAGGCTCTTGTCTACTGTAGGGAGGACACTATCCCCCAATGTCTTTCTTCTCCTTGGATTGTTGTGATTTTCCTTTTCCAAATCTTTGTTTCCCTTTTTTCCTTCTACTTTTTCTTTTCCTTTGCAGTCTTCCCCTGTTTTACTTCTCTTTCATTTTAAATGTCCTTGCTCTCTTAAGTAGTCTCCCTTTTTCGGATCTGTCCTCTCCTTCCTGATTCTTTATGGTCTTTTAATTGTTTGTTAAAACTCAAGTCTTGCCTCCTTGAACAAACCAGACTCCAATAAGGTAAAGAGCAACTCTGGCTCCAAAGAGGACAAATAGCAACTCTCTAAAGTCAGGGAAGTCTATTGCAATTTCTGAAACCTACGGACTGACTTTCCTGTGGGATTGTGGTTTTGAGTCCCACCTTAACAGTTCTAAAGAAACAAGAGAACAGTGACCTAATCCATCTCATTTCAAATTAACTGCCCCCATACCCATTATATATCCACCTTCATCTTATTTCTATATGCCAGGAATCTTCCTTCTCACCCCATTCCTTGTTTGGCCAGATTCCAAATGTTCTACCAAAGCCACAGCATCCTCAATGCTCTGTGGATAGTGCTTCTGTATCCAGGTCTGTGTTTCCCTGGGGAGAATAGTCAAGAACTGCTCTAACACCAGCAGTTCTAATATCTGCTCTTTTGAGTGGATCTCTGGCCTCAGCCAAAGATAGCATAATTCTTGAAGTTGGCTGACAGCCTCTCGGGGTCCAGCTGCTAATTGATAGTGGAAGTTCCGGAAGTGCCAGCAAGGACTCTTGGGACTGAGACCGCCTGTTTGTACACATTTTTTCCTTGGACTGGAGTTCCCTCTCACAGGCCCCTTGGTCTCCCACAGAGCCTTGATCTGAGGGTCCAAATATTCAGCCACCTTCAGATCTATCATCATCTTTAAGCTGAAGGAAGTTTTGCTCCTGTGTCAGACACCCAACTGGTGCCACCTTTTAACTGAGGTCTTGTCTGGTCTGGTATCAAAAAAATAAGGCTTCCTTCCTATAAGGAAAAAAAAGAAAATGTGTCAGTGACAAAGTCATGTGAACCTTATTACTGGCTACTTGCTAGCCAAAAAAAACAGAAAAGGTCCTGTCCTGCCTTCCCTTCAAAATCAACTACCAGGTTCTTTGTATTTTCTCTTTTCCTATTATTCAACTGAAACACAGCACAGCTCAGAGAAAATGAATGCCAATAGATAACTTTGCCCTTTTTCAAAAAAAAAATCAGGAAAGGTTGGCAGGTAAGACTGGCACCCACTGGCTGAAAAGAGCTTTGGGATTACTTAAAAGATTTCACTGGTGTGCCTCCTATCCCATCTTCCCCATAAGGGAGGAATAGGAGAAAATAAGATTAGAAAAACATTCTGAGATTCTTTTAAATTTTAACATCTCTGTCTCTAGTAAGGGAGAACAACTTCTATGACCGTGACTTTTCATCCTCTTGTGAAGATGGAAGCCTTCACTTCCAAAAACACTTGATGCTCTCCTTTCCACGGAACAAATACTGGTAGGAGACCTGAGACAGTAAGACCACCATAGTAAGGGGATATATTCCAAGATGTTTGAAAGATGTCTAAAACCTCAAATAGCACTGAACCACAAATATACTGGTTTTTCCATGTATACATACGTACTTATAATAAAGCTTAATTATAAATTAGGCATAGTAAGATCAACTACAATAATAAAACAAAAAATTACAACAATATACTGGAAAGTTACTAAAATTTATGAATTATTTCTGGAATTTTGCATTAAAAATTTTGACAGTGGTTGACCATGGATAACTGAAATAACTGGTAGGAGGACAATTACAGAAGGAAGGTAATTATCGGAAAAGTAGCCTATTATCAGAAAGTGTCTCTCAATTAAGCAACTAAATGCTCATCACTCTTCTTTGCAAGATATATAAAAGGCATTAAGCAGATGGTTTATGCAAAATTTGTTTACTTGACCTGAAAAAACATTACAGCCCTTTGTCTTTGGGCGCCGCCCCATATGCCAGAGGTGACGGGTTCAAACCCAGCCCCGCCAAAAACTGCAAAAAAAAAAAAAAAAAAAATCAAGTATTCTAAGGGAGAGAATAGGAGTTGGTAATGATTAAGGTAACACTCCTGATTTTATTTCTTCAGTCATTTAGACCTTAAGTGGAGCTGAGGGAAAGCCTTGAGCCCGTCCTTGAGGTGAGCCAGAAACAGCACCGAAATTCTACCCCGATGCCACCAGTATTCAAAGACATCGTTGGCTCTTTGCTACTCATCCCAGCCCCAGAGGCACGGGGACACTTCCTACGTTTTTGTAGCTCCAGAGGCATGGGGGCACTACCTATGTTTTTACATCAGCAGAAGCCTCTAGTTCTGAGGCTGACCTGATCCATCCTCCTCCAATAACATGACCAAGAAAACGCCAGAGAGAGCGAGAACTTTCTCCCCACGCAATGGTAGACATTGCCTCCAGCCCCCACTTTTTCGCCACAGCCTTTGTCTGCTACGAGGCATGCCGGTGGGCCGGGGTAAGAGTGCAGTAACCAATTGAGCTTCAGTCGCCGCCCAGCGTTGTGGCAGCGAGAACGGCTTCCGGAGTCTGATGGCTGCCCCGCCTCAGGATCGGGCCGCGCGGCCTGGAAAAGCCACGGTCGCCGCCTACGAAAAAGGGTTGCCTACCCCCACCCGCCTCACAGCGGCTACTGCAGCTCAGGAGGTTCCGAAGCTGAAGCCAAAGGGAAAGCACCTTCTAGGTTACCTCCCACAAAGATCAGGTTCTGTGGAGGCCCCGGCTTTCTCAGGCTCACATACCAGCCGCCTCCGCCGCTCTGAGGAGCGCATCTATCCGACCTGCGCTACTCGGAGGCAGGCGCGGCCAGATCCGGGGCCGCCAAACGTTCGAGGCTTAGGCCTTGCACCACAGAAGTTCCTACGACCTCCCCCCTGCCTCGGCTGGACAATACCCCGACCCTCCACACCTCAGTCCTGGAGAGGAACACAAACGCCGACCGGAAGAGGAAGTGACGTGTTCCTAGAGCTCGCACAGCCGCACCCCGCCGCTGCTAATTACCCCTTGGCCCGGGAGTCAGCGCTTGGCTGCGGCGGCGATAAGCAGCGTCTTGGTCTTTTAGTCAGTGGGGAACCCACCGCTAGCCTGGCTCAATCTTGGTGGCTAGGAAGAGTTAATGCTACCGAGTCTTCGGGCCTATCAAAGCCTAGAGGGCCCTGCTTCGGCTGGTCGGGTGGGTGTCTCAGTCTTGTGTCCCCCTGGGAGGCGTCGCGCGTCCACATCTTTACTGCTTAGCTTTCGGGCAGCCGGCCGGCGGCATCTGAACACCGGGAGCCTTGCCCGGTAAGGGTCGCCTCCCCACTGCGCGCGCTGCTTTCGGCTTTCCTGCGGCCCAAGTCGGCCGGGCTTGCACTGCCTTCTCTGGGTTCGTCGCACCCTCCTCGAGGAAAATGCACTTTGGTCCCAGTCAGGCCATTCCTTACATCAAGGAATAAAGGCCCCTGAGGGTTTTACATCGTTTTTCTGGCTCTTCTGGCACATTTCTTACACGTGTTATATTTATTTTTCTTGTGTTTTTAACCCGTGAAACAGGTTCCTTTTATATTGCTTCTTGACAGAGTAATAGAGACCTAAGAAGTGACTTAATCACACAGTTTACCAGTGACGGCTGCTGAACTGGAGTAGGTGTCTTGTCATTATCTTCTGCTTTTTCTACTAATCTATGCTTCCATGTAAGATGAGAATCTTGTTTTCATCTGTATGTCATGCAGTGTCTAGCATAGTTACTTGGGTAAGATAAGCATTCCATAAGTATTTACCTAATCATATTTATAAGAATGAGTATTTGGGTTATCAGTGATCTCCACATTATCAGTTTCTTTGTAATGTTAGCCTGTACCAGTCAAGGGATTTTTTTCTTAAGTCTACTAAGACATCTTTGTCCTTAGGCTATCTAATAAAAAGACTGAAGCAATCTCATGAATATCAGTAACACCAGGTAGTAGTAAGACATCAGCTGAACACTGAGAACTCTAAAGAAATAAAAGTTGATTTTCAGTTGGGGAAAGTTATAAAAGACCTTGAGGAGTTTTGCCCAAAGCAGGGAGTGAAGGTACATTCCAGGTAGATGTAAGGGCAAGGCAAAGGCTTGAAAGCTGGAAAGATATCTGTAGTATGTTTTCACTGAATTGGTCTACAATTAGAGGAAGAGTTTAAAAAATTAGAAAATAAATTTATGTGGCCCTTATACTGGAGTCCTTTGGAAATGAGAAGATTGTATTTAAGAAAGTAAATCTTGAAGCATCATTTGAAGGTTTTTGATATAACTTTTGTCTAGGGTAGTTCAGCTGGGGTAAGTTTAAGGTGAGAATGAAGATGAGAGGCCATTACCAAGCATTATGCTGTTTTTGCTTTTGGATAGATGGTATTATACTCCTCCAAAGCATAGATATTGATACATTTTAAGTGAGAGAAAGAGATTAAACAAACAATAATAACGAGCATCTGTCTAAGTCACATAAATATGTCTCAAAGTGGGTTCATTAAAATCAAGATTTCCTTAGAATCTCAGGTTGAGACTTAATTTCTTTTAAAGTAATTATTGTTCCCAGCCTCTCAGAACTAATGGACGGTAGTGTGCTTGTCATTGAAATTCTTTAGTTTCTGAAGTTCTGGGTCAAAATTAAAAAAAAAAAAAAAGACATTCTCATCACTTGGCCCAATACTGAACATAGACTTTATTAAGTTGAATAAATGAAGTCCTGCCAGCAGTGCCCTTGGGTATAAAGGGCAGACCTAATTCATAACATTGAGAGTTGGTTGACGGGAGAAGAAAGTGGGAAAAGATAGCCTGCGGAAAGAAGAGGAAGCAAGGTACAAATTGTGAATGGTGAATGAGGGCCACTGATGATTTTTATTGTGTCAGATTTGGTGCCAAAGTTGTGTATCCTTTCTGTGGAGTACATGAAAGTTCCCCAGTCTTTCCTTTTGATTTCACCTCCCCTTACCCGGGTACTATTTTTGAAATGATGAATGTACAGCTAAGAAACAATGAAAGCAAATACATTGAGTTAATTCTGGGACAGCCACACACTGCCACAGTGGACTGAGTATTTTTTTTTGGAGAGAGAGTCTCCATATGTCGCCCTCAGTAGAGTGCTGTGAGGTCACAGCTCACAGCAACCTCCAACTCTTGGGCTAAAGCGATTCTCTTGCCTCAGCCTCCCACATAGCTGGGACTACAGGTGCCTGCCACAACGCTTGGCTATTTTTCTTATTGCCTAGGCTGGGTTTGAACCCACCAGCCTTGGTGTATCTGGCCAGCACCATAACTACTGTTTTATGGGCGCTGAGCCTAGACTGAGTATTTTTGCTGTGTGAACGGCTAGAGTTTATGGTGTTGCTTTTGGCCTAAAAATACTTTTTTTTCTGCTTTTTTCATTCATGATAGTTACCTTTAATAATTGCCTTAGTTATAACTTGCTCTTTTAGAAAATTACTTGATCTTTGCCTGTCACTGGCTCCACACCTTAATTCTATCATATTCTTTCATGTTCCTCTCAGTGCTCTATAACCCAAAGTTGGCATTTCTTGCAGCAAATTTTAGAGAAAAACCAATAGTCAGACTCTTCTGAAGTTCCTAGATGAGAGACTTGACAGAATTCTATGTAGGTGGGGAATTAATGAGGCTATCAGCCTATGCCCTAAAGGAGAGAAGAATTACTAGATACCAATCATTTTCCTCATTTCTCTGACATACTTTTCTTTCTTCATAGCACCTGGAATGGATAAAAGTGGCAGTTTTTGTTTCTTCCCATGAGGTTATATATCTGGAATAAGAACCGTGAAATTAACCTATACTAGGACATTTCTAAGGACCTGGAATGGCTTTGGGCAGCACCAGGAGGACCTGAAAGGAATATTTGAGGGCACAGAGCTACAGAAGAGTTTTCCAACAGAAGGATTCATGGAAAATAATTGATCAGAAACGCCAGTAGAGAAACCATTTAGATTTCTTCAGGCTGTGGAAAAGTTGAGTCTTGGCTCAAATTAAGTAAAATATACACCAAAGAGAAATCAAAGTTCAAACATGAAAAGTATGTTACTTTAAACTGTGGTAAAATATTTGTAAAATTTGGGGGCTCATCTCTAAGAGTTGCCATGATTTTGAAACTTGATAATATCTCAAATAGAGAATAGTTTCACTGGAAAATAACACTTGAGAATACATGAAATGTATAGAAGGAAGATAATCTGGGAGTGGAAAAGTGCCACTACCAAATAAATATTTATATACCTAGAAATTACTTTAACAAATATAAGAGACACTCAAGTTAAAGCTCAGCCTTTGAGAATGCTATATTGAATGCAGTGAAAGTTGGATTTCTTTCATATTTGCAACAAAATCTACTAACTTTCTTCTTCACTTCAAGATTCTATATGACTGTTCCTGAATTCCACCTCTCCAGACATCCCAATTCAATGTACTTATACCTTGGGATCTTTAACCAAGTAGATGAACTTGCTACCCAGTGAACAAACACTATGTACAGAGCAACATGAGTACCATTTTCTTTTCGCTCAGTGAGGTGAAATTAGGTCTTTTTGGAAGCAGAGAAAGCATACAACATCTCTGCTACGCAGGATTACTCTGTCATTGTCTTTAAGTCTTTTATACTCCCTTCTTTTAAAGCATCACTTTTTATTGAGACTACTGTTTCTACCTTGGACTATTCTTGTGGGCACATCTTGTTCGATGCTTCTCTTCATTTTGTCCCTTTTCTTATATAATGTTAGGGTAAGTATGCAGGTATCTCTATCATTCTTGACTGGGATTGCTGTATTTGTCAAGGGAGAGGGGAAGGAACAGGGTAGAGGTTCCAAAAACTGATCCCTCATGTCTTTCAGTGGCAACAGCCAGATAGGACTTTGGTGATGGCAGCTTTCAGAGTACATAAGACCTTTAACTCTAGACTTGCTCTTCAATCATGATAATCCTTTTCAACCCATTACCCTCCACAAATTCTTGTGCCTTCTGGGACTTTGTGATAGTTTTGGGGTTTTTTTTTAAACATTTTTTCCAATTCAGTAAGGCTTTTTCCTTTGTTTTTTCTTGCTGGTTGATCAAAATCATTCAGTATGAATAAAAGAGGGAAATATACAACACTGAATTTGGAGGAGAAAATGAAAGTTCTGAGTAGGATTGAAGCTGGACGATCACTTAAAAGTGTAATGGATGAGTTTGGAATCAGTAAATCAACATTTTATGACATTAAGAAAAACAAGAAATTGATTTTGGACTTTGTACTGAAGCAGGACATGCCATTAGTAGGGGCTGAGAAGAGAAAGAGGACAACAGGAGCCAAATACAGTGATGTAGATGATGCAGTCTACATGTGGTACCAACAGAAACGCTCAGCTGGTGTCCCTGTTAGAGGTGTAGAGCTTCAGGCAGCTGCAGAGAGATTTGCACAGTGTTTTGGGCGAACAGACTTCAAAGCAAGCACTGGTTGGCTTTTTAGATTTCGAAATAGGCATGCAATTGGGAACCGAAAAGTGTGTGGGGAACAAGTCCTAAGTTCAGCTTCTGAAAATCTTGAGCCATTTCGACAAAAACTGTCCATGATAATCAAAAAAGAGAAATTGCATCTGGCTCAGCTATACAGTGGGGATGAGACTGACCTCTTTTGGAAGTCAATGCCAGAAAACACTGAGGCTAGTAGAAAAGATATTTGCCTCCCAGGAAGGAAAATAAACAAAGAACAGTTGTCTGCCCTTTTATGTGCAAATGCAGATGGAACTCATAAGTTAAAATCAATCATTATTGGAAAATCCAAGATGCCCAAAAGTGTGAAAGAGGACACAAGTACATTACCAGTAATATATAAACCTAGTAAAGATGTTTGGTTCACCAGAGAATTGTTTTCAGAATGGTTTTTTCAAAACTTTGTTCCGGAGGTCCGGCATTTTCAACTTAATGTTCTAAGGTATCATGAAGAGGATGTCAGGGCATTGTTACTTCTGGACAATTCCCCCACTCACCCTTCCCCAGAATCACTAATTAGTGAAGATGGTCGGATAAAATGCATGTTTTTTCCCCATAACACTTCAACTTTGATTCAACCAATGAATCAAGGTGTGATCTTGAGCTGCAAACGACTTTATAGGTGGAAGCAACTTGAAGAGAGTCTTGTAATTTTTGAAGAAAGTGATGATGAGCAAGATAAAGGAGAAAAAGGAGTTTCCAAAATTAAAATCTACAATATAAAAAGCGCAATTTTTAACTGGGCAAAAAGCTGGAATGAAGTAAAACAGAAAACTATAGCAAATGCATGGGAAAATCTTCTTTACAGAAAGGAACCTGAATATGATCTTCAAGGTCTAGAAGATGGGGATTATAGAGAAATTCTTGAAAAATGTGGGGAGTTGGAAACCAAGGTGGATGATGATAGGGTGTGGTTAAATGGAGATGATAAAGAAATGAGGAGTCCCCCGGAAACACAAGGTAGAATTACAAAGGAAATTGTTGAAAAGGGAAGAGGAGCTGAGAAGCAGACTGCTGAATTTAAATTATCTGCTGTACGAGAGAATTTGGAGTACCTTCTTGAGTTTGTTGATGCCACACCTGAATTTCAAAGGTTCCATTTCACACTGAAAGAGATGCAACAAGAAATAGTCAAGAAACAATTTCAGAGTAGAATTCATTCTAGAATTGGTAGCTTTTGGAAACCTAGGCCTCATTATATTAAGGATTCCTTCAGTGGACCTTCAACTTCTGGTTCTAGTAATTAGATCTTGTGTTAGAGGGGGATTTCTGCAGTTGTATGATAATATATGATAATAGGCCTGTTGGGAACTATCATATCATTTGACATTGCATATCAGTGCCCATTTATATTTGGTTATAAAATACACAGTTTAAAAATAATAAATTTGTGTTTCTTTAAATTTATTCTTAAGTAAACTGGTTTCATTAATTCATTTTTTCTATTTAAGACGGATCTGAATGAGAAAATATTTCCTAGATTATCTGAGGTGAAATACCTGTGAGAAAAGCATAAGTGTAAATTCCCTCTTAATATAGTCACATCATATAACAAATAAGCTATGTGCTGACTAGTTCTAGTTAACTTTAAGAAAGTAAAGAGATTAGGTTTTCAATTTAATGGTTGGACACTCTGCTTTCTTTACCTTTTATTATGTACTGCTTATTATTGTGGAGGTAATATATGGTGATCATAGAAGATATATAAAAAAGGATAAAGATAAAAAACACCCAATTCTATTGACCAATGCTATCCTTTCAACACTTTGGTGTATTGCCATATATGTATTTTTAAAATAGGCATATTACATGTTAATAAAACTTTATATCTTACTGTCTTAACATATGGTTTGTATTAATAAGTTAGCAATTGTTGAGTATATAGGACTGTATACATGTGCTTACGTAGTCTTCATAATAACCTCCCCCATTTTTAAATAGATAAGGAAACAAAGAGGTTAACTTGACAAAGGTCACATAAGCTAGTGAGTAGCAGAGATGAAATTTAAATTTTACTTAATGCCAGAGCTCACGCTTTTGACCACTATGCTCCACTGTTTGAGAATTTCTGTCATGTCATTAAAATCGCTTCATAATCTCAAAGAAGATATACCACATCAGTTGAACCATTCTCTTATCAAACAAATATTTGTTTCCTGGTTTTCAAAGTAAATAATATGGTGAACACCTTTTTGCAGAAAAGTTCAAATGACTACCTTAGGGTAGTTTATTAGAAATTAAACTACCAGGTCACAGAGAGTGAACTTTAAAAAAAAATTTTTTTTTTTTTTAAGAGACAGAATCTCACTTTACCCTGGGTAGAATGCTATGGCGTCACAGCTCACAGCAACTCCGGCTCTCGGGTTTAGGCAATTCTCTTGCCTCAGCCCCCCAAGTAGCTGGGACTCCAGGCACCCGCCACAATGCCCAGCTATTTTTTTGTTGCAGTTTGGCCGGGGCCAGGTTTGAACCTGCCACCCTTGGTATATGGGGCCAGTGCCCTACTCACTGAGCCACAGGCACTGCCCTAAAAAAAAAAAATTCTTTTTTTAATACACATTGCTGAGCTATTTTCACATTCCTACCATTAATTTGAAAGTATCTCTCCCAGTACAATATGCCCCCCACCCTTGAATATTGTTATGCTATTAGTTTTTTATCAATTTTATAACCAAGAGAATGGCTATTCCCCATTTTAGTATCAGGTGTCAGGTGAGCACTTAAGTTGATATTTGCAAATAACAAGCTTTTTTTTTTTCTTTTTTTCTTTTTTTTTTTTTTTGAGACAGAGCCTCAAGCTGTTGCCCTGGGTAGAGCGCTGTGACATCACAGCTCACAGCAACTTCCAACTCGTGGGTTCAAGCAATTCTCTTGCCTCCACCTCCCAAGTAGCTGGGACTACAGGCACTCGCCACAATGCCTGGCTATTTTTTTGTTACAGCCATCGTTTGGCGGGCCCAAGCTGGATTTGAACCCGCCAGCTCAGGTGTATGTGGCTGGTGCCTTAGCCACTTGAGCCACAGGCATCAAGCCTACAAATAAGTTTTGAACACCAGGAGCAGAGAGAGGCTCATGCCTCTAATCCTAACACTCTGGGATGCTGAGGTGGAAGGATCACTTGAGCTCAAGAGACCAATCTGAGGAAGACCAAGACCCCTATCTACTAAAAATAGAAAAATTTGGCCAGGCAAGGTGGCTCTCACCTGTAATCCTAGCACTCTGGGAGGATTGATTGAGCTCAGGAGTTCGAAACCAGCCTGAGCAAAAGCAAGACCCTGGTCTCTACTAAAAATAGAAAAACCGAGGCAAGAGGATTGCTGAGTTGGAGGTTGCTATGAGCTATGACCATATAGCACTCTGCCCAGGGTTACAGCTTGAGACTTATCAAAAAAAAAAAAAAAAAAAAAAGATGGGGGGGGCACCTGTGGCTCAAAGGTGTAGGGCTCTGGCCCCATATGCCGGAGGTGGCGGGTTCAAACCCAGCCCTGCCAAAAACTACGAAAAAAAGAAAAGAAAGGGAGGGAGAGAAAGAAAGGAAGAAAGAAAAGAAAAGAGAAAACTTAGCCAGGCATTGTGGTGGGCACCTGTTGGCCCAGCTACTGGGGAGGCAGTGGCAGGAGGATGAACCCAGGAGTTAGAGGTTGTTGTGGGCTAGGCTGACACCACAGCACTCTAGCCTGAGCAACAGAGTGAGACTGTCTCAAATAAAAACAAAAAACCAAGCTGTGTTAGGATAATTAGTTCTTACTGGCTTTTAATGTTTTCTTTCTCTCATATTTCAGTTTTTTTAGGTGCGTATATTCTATTCCATTGGTTAGTACTAGGCAACTAAAATATAAAATTAGTGATTAAATGTACTACTTGTGTTTACTCTTCCTCTAGTATCTTATCATTTTAATCATGGCAAATTTAGATAAAAGGCAAATGCCCACTTTCCATTTCCAAAAATGTATAAGCTAGCTTTGTGCAGCAGCAGTATCATAGTCAATGAGATTTACCTGAGGTGAGATTATTGCTAATTGAAAACTTTTCCCAATATCCCACCATGTCAACTTGCAATATAGTTGGCACTAGCAATTTTTTGAAGGTCTCTATGGAAACTGGTTTAAAAAAATGAACAAGCTATTGTTAACCTATTCTTCTGAGTCAACTTTAGCATAAAATTTATTCAAGCCTCCTAGATACCAACTACCTCTGAGAATTTATTCTTAATTTAGGTAAAATAATTTGGGAAGAATTTACATTTAAAAAGTTTTTTTCCATTCAAGCTATAAATGTAGTTTGTGTTTTGTTTTGTTTTTTGCAGTTTCTGGCCAGGGCCGGGTTTGAACCTGCCACCTCAGGTATATGGGGCCGGCACCCTACTCCTTTGAGCCACAGGTGCCACCCTCAAGCTATAAATGTAGTTTTAACAGAGTCATGCATTGTTACTGTGAGTGGAATCCTTTTTTATTATCCTGCAATTAGTTATTGCTAATTTTTTACCTTGTAAATTAATTCAGTAGTCATTTTTTTCATCCTAATTTTATTATCTAGAATGTGTAGAAAAAATAAAGTTACCGTCAGGCACCCTGTTTACATTACATTTAGGTTTGCTTTATGCTCCCTTCTTTTATTCAGTCTGCAGCCTAGTGGTAACTGGAGACCTTTAACGTAAAGCTGCTTGAATTTTTTTGTTTTTTCAGATCTGTCCAGAAGGACAGCTGGGAGTGGGAAGAGAATAAGATTGTAATTATCCCTAGCTTGCTGTTTGGACTCCTTTAAGAGACCTTTCCAGCCTGGGGCAGAATGGATCCTGGAAGTTGATGGGGATGTGAGGTGAGGACAGGGGACAGCTATCTAGTTCCTTTTAGTTTGGGTCTTTACATCAAACCTATTTTTTTTTTTTGTTTTGTTTTGTTTTTAAGGCAGAGTCTCACTATGTTGCTCTGGGTAGAGTGCTGTAGTGTCACAGCTCACAGCAACCTCAAACTCGGTCATAAGCAGTTCTCTTGCCTCAGCCTCCTGAGTAGCTGGGACTACTGGCACCCGCAGAACACCCGGTTATTTTTTGGTTGCAGTTGTCATTGTTGTTTAGCAGGCTTGGCCTGGGTTCGAACTTGCTGGCCTTGGTGTATGTGGCTGGTGCCCTTCTCATTGAGCTACCATGCTGAGCCTGTATTTTTGAGACAGAGTCTCACTCTAAAGCCCTTGGTAGAGTGCCCCACTATCATAGTTCACAGCAACCTCAAACTCTTGGGCTCAAGTGATCCTCTTCTTTTTCATTTTAAGTAGAAAGGGGTCTCACTCTTGCCATGCTGGTCTTGAACTGGTGAGCTCAAGCAATCCACCTGCCTCAGCCTCCCAGAGTACTAGGATTACAGGCGAGAGCCAGTGCACCCAGCCTTCTTTATTCTTTTTATAAATGGTGATAGATTCCCAGAATGAATGACCAAGAGTCACACCATTTTCAAAAGTTCTCACTGTTTCTGGAAATTTCATGTTACTCTTCCCTATACTGGATAATAATCCAGGTATTGCAGATTATGACCTGAATAACTGGCAACAAACCACCACTGAATATATTAGGGCCTGAGGGGTCCTCAAACTACGGCCCCCCAGGCCACGTGAGGCGGTGTGATTGTATTTGTTCCCGTTTTGTTTTTTTACTTCAAAATAAGATATGTGCAGTGTGCATAGGAATTTGTTCATAGTTTTGTTTTGTTTTTTAACTATAGTCTGGCCTTCCAACAGTCTGAGGGACAGTGAACTGGCCCCCTGTTTAAAAAGTTTGAGGACCCCTGGCAGAGGGCTTCCCCAGGGTAGCAAGAGAAGTATCTGAGAGGATGGTATGTGACTTTTGAGCTGGGCTTTAAATTTCCAGGAGCATGGACGGCGTCTGTGGCTCAGTGAGTAGGGCGCCAGCCCCATATACCAAGGGTGGCGGGTTCGAACCCGGCCCCGGCCAAACTGCAACAAAAAATAGCCTGGTGTTGTGGTGGACTTCTATAGTCCCAGCTACTCTGGAGGCTGAAACAAGAGAATCGCCTAAGCCCTAGAGCTGGAGGTTGCTGTGAGCTATGACATAACGGCACTCTAGTGAAAGCAACAAAGTAAGACTCTGTTTCTAAAAAAAAAAAAAAAAAACAATTTCCAGGGTCATTAGCCACACAGTCTTTGCAGTTTGTGCCTGCATATCCATTGGGGAAACTGCAAGGTCCCAGGATGGTTGCCTTTGGGGTTCTGGTACAGAAGAACGAGAAAGACAAGTTGGCCAAAATTTCAATCACCTTAGGGAATATCCTAAGATTTTAGACTAGTCTGGGCTCACATAAGGTCCTAAAGGATCCACCTCTACCCTTGTCTCTTCTGTCCCTCTTTACTACCCACTTCCTGGTCCAGGCCTCATCAAGCGTCCCAACTATACCTTTTGATCTCACTGTCCGTCCTTGTCCTCTCATCCCTTTTCTACCCTGTACCAGGGCAAGCATACTAAAAGAGGACCCTTCCCTACTTAAGATCCTGCATAGGCCTCCCTCTGCATTTAAACATAGACCCGCCTTTTGAGGGTGCCCCCTCCACCCGCTTGACCCTCATCCGCTCTGGGCCTGTGACTGTTACAGCAAAGGCAGATACATCACTCGCTTTCCACTTGGGCGCAGGGCGAGCAGCCCCTGTGGCTGTGGGTCTGGCCCTGCCATGGGCCTGCCAGGAGTGATGCTTGGAGCGACCTTACTGCGCCTGGCAGGCCTCTGCAGCCCCTGGGACCAGCCCTCCTCCTCAGGTGTTTGAGCCAAGGTGGAATGGAAGGCTGGGCTGCAAGGAGACCGCAGATGCGTTTGTGAAGACAGAGAAAGGAATGGTCAGGAATCACTCCTGAGGATTCAAGCTTCTCAAGAACCCAGGCAACTCACTGTGGTTCAGGCTGCTGGGGCAAGAACCCCAAACTTAAGATGGACTTCTTCTGGAAGGTCCCCGGGGTAAGGGTCAGGGGAAGGTGGAGGGACACCTTCAAGGGCAGCTTCATCTTGTAAGTGGGGTACTGACACCCACATTCAGAGGAGTATTCCTGCCTGGAGGAGATGTGAGGATGGAGGGCAAACAATTCCTCCTTAAGTCCAAAACCCCACCCCTGGATTTCAGATAGATACTTTTAGTATTTTTCTTACCTTGCCCTTTTTGCCTGGAGAAGTATTACTTTCTCCTTGGAGCAAGTTTGGAGTTTGTGACCCCTTAGATTTCTGACTGAATCTTTTGAGACATTCAAGGTGTCTCAGTGACAAATTTAGAGCATTAAACTGGAAGATGTCAGAATTTTTTTATGGTCTGACCATTTTTCATCAATCAGTTTCTCATTGTCTAATTTACCTAGATCCTTCCCAATGTCTCCTACCTGTGCACCAGTCAGGAGATAATTTAGCTATACTTAGTAAAAATTAGATAATCAGAAGGAAGTATCAATCTCCTTTTCAAGAATGGAAATCAGCTTTTTTGTGGGGGTTCCGTAAAGAGAGATGTTCTCTGTCATCCAGGCTGGAGTACAGAGACCTGATCATAGGCCCACTGCAGCCTCAACCTCCTGGGCTCAAAGGATCCTCCCACCTCAGCCTCCCCAGTAGCTGGGACAAGCTTGGGCCACTGTGCCTGGCTAATTGTTTTTTCTTTTCATTTTTTTTGTAGAGGCTGAGTCTCACTATGTTGCCCAGGCTGGCCTCAAACTCCTGACCTCAAGAAACCTTCCACCTCAGCTTCTCAAAGTGCTGGTTGTTACAGGTATGAACCACCACACCATCTAGAAGTCAACTTTTAACTTAAGTGCTTGAAAGCTAGTTTGAAGGATAATAAAGACCAAAAGAAAAAACTTCAA
Source organism: Loris lydekkerianus (assembly GCA_963574355.1). Classification (NCBI taxonomy): domain Eukaryota; kingdom Metazoa; phylum Chordata; class Mammalia; order Primates; family Lorisidae; genus Loris; species Loris lydekkerianus. Next base: position 20,656 of record CAUYPK010129108.1, on the reverse strand, counting down.
ATAAATGAAAATGCATTTTGCTTTAATTCATCTCACTATTCCTGAGCTTTTGACACCCAAAGAAAAGTTAGTAAATCCAGTGCTAAAAATTTTGCTGGTTGGTTTTCTTGTAACACACAGTGATACCCTATGGTGGACTTTCTTATTTCTAGCATTTGTGAAACATTTATAAACATTATAAGTCTTAAAGCAGTGGTGGTGCTGTTTTCCAAAATTTTATCAGTTGATATTGTAATGATTATACAGTAAACTCTTCTTAAAAAGGTGCTGAGCCTGAAACTTCAAATTTCAGATTATGATGTTGAGGCCCATAAATTCATTACTGCAGTAAAAATCCTTAAAGTGACTTCTGATGGATTTTTCTAAAAAGAAAGAAAACAATTCAGTGTTTAAATACTCCTTCTAGTCTCTGTCTCACCTCTGGCCTTGTTCTCATTGTTCCCCAGCCTCCATAGTGTTTAAACTTTTAGTTTGATTCTGTCAGGCCTTTTCATATTGCTTAAATGTGGCCAGAAGCCTTTCTGCTGGTCCCATGTGCTACATGATATATGATTATTGCTCAGTGTCAGTTCACACTTCTCACAACTCCTTTGTACCCATTTGGACTTAGGGGCTAAGAGGTCTTTAGTGTCTCAAGGTTAGTCTCCCTTTGACATAGCGAGTTGAACTGTTTTAGCTTCTTTTACAAGAGGACTAGTAAGTAAAAGTAAAAAGCTGTAATTTGGCCATCCCTTGCAGTGTCCTCATTGAGTACCTTCAGTAAAGGACTCAGTCAAGACTTGCTGTTTGAAATATGACAAGGGTAGAAGTTATCAATCCTATATGAGACTGCCCCAGTATTCCCACCAGTGTGGTCTTTACATTGACCTCAGTACTAGGTGCTTAGAAAAAAATCTTTCTGCTAGTATTATTAATGTATGTCCACAGTTGGTACTGTACTTTCTACATGCCAGGCAAGGTGCTTTAAGAGCTTGTGGCATAAAACTGGGGTGAGCATCCGAGTCAGTCCAGGTAAAGGTGTTCAAGTCTTGGGAGTTAGGGTGGAGAGGGATAGTGAATAAGGTGTCTTTTAGATCTAGGACTGTAAAATGTGTGGTAGAAGGAGGAATAGTGAACAGGAGGGCATAGGGGGTTGGGACCAGGGGAGTTATATGGACAGTGGCCTTGTTGACTACTCGCAGATCTTGGACTAGTCCGAAGGAGCTATCAGGTTTGGGGACTGTTAGGATAGCAGTGTTGCATGGGGAGGAGGTGGGTCAGAGAATGTGGTTTATTAGTAAATGATTAATAATTAGTTGAAACCCCTTTATAGCATGGCTTTTAAGAGGATGTTGAGGTCTGCTGGCAAGATGTGAAGGATCAGAAAGGGTAACCATAAATGAGTTGAGGATGTAGGGATATCCCAAACTTTAGGATTGACCTCATGTAAAGCATCTGAGAGGGACATCTGTATAGCTAGGGAAGGGGCATTAGAGGAGAGTAACAAAAGTGTAGGGAGTTGAGAGTATCGTCGGTTTTGGGTGATGGGTATAAGGTAAAAGTGGCTTTGAGTCTAGGTAGTAGGTCTTGGCCAAGCAGGTAAGTGGGACACTTAAGAATTATTAGGAAAGAATAGGAGAATGTCAGGTCTTCTGACAGCTATCTTACATGCACTATTTTGTGTGATATTGTCTCATTACAACAGGCTGAGAACAGTTATACATGTGAAGTTTGCTAGAAACAGAGAATACTTTTCAGAGACCCTATAGCAGGCGTCCTCACACTTTTTAAACAGGGGGCCAATTCACCGTCCCTCAGACCGTTGAAGGGCCGGACAATAGTTTAAAAAAAAAAAACTATGAACAAATTCTGCACACTGCACATATCTTATTTTGAAGTAAAAAACAAAACAGGAACAAATACAATTCACATCACTTCATGTGGCCCGCAGGCCGCAGTTTGAGGACACCTGCCCTACAGTATCACCCCCAAGCAGCCATTCAGCTTGACTCTTTGTTTCCATGTGGCAGTCCCAGCCAGGAGTCTGCCAGGCCACACCCTGCCTTGGCCTGTCTGCTGCCACCTTTTCAAAACCTTCCTGACCAACCAAAGAGAAAGCAGACCCTCTGACCAAGGCAGAGATGAGACAGATCAACACTGAGGTTAAAGGTCCTTAATGAAGATTCACACATTCACATTTCCTGAAAATATTTATTAACCATCTAAACACATTTCCAATAGGGAAGGACACAATCCCTAATTTCCCTAGGGTCCACCTTTTCAAAGTTTCACAAGAAATTCCATCTTTCACAGAACCCATTTGTTCCCCTGGAGTCAGGAGTAAGACTCCAAAGCTGTTCATCTTTTTTTGACACAAGTAGGGGAAAGAATCTCTGCAAAGAGTAAACTAATCAACACTCTGCCAGTATCAGGAGCTGATGTGCAAATTACACTTTATTACCGTATATACTCGAGTATATATGGTATTTCCCTTAGGTCTCCTTTTAGTCTAGGTCACATTTGGACACATTATCTGCAAACAGGCACCCCTGCAGGCCATTAAGGGGCATGTGGTGGCTGGATCTGAACTGCCCATGACTACCCAACCAGGGCCTTTGAGACAGCTGCAATTCACAACCAGTCTTTTGTTGACTTCCAGCAGTATTTCCCAAGAGACTTGGCCCCTCTTCTTTGGTCTCACAGGCCCCAGGAGTCCAAATGCTCCTGCTGAATGTCCCAAATGAGTTAAGTATTAACAGAAAGATCACATGACTACTCAAAGTTGTTGAGATTAACAATAGACATAGTAAGGCACCCAATCATACCCAGAGAGTATGTGCACCTTGGGACAGGATGGATCTAATAGTGAATTCTGACCTCAGCAGTTCATTGCAAAGAACTTACTAGTGTGGACAGAATGCCTTTTTAAGTTTCATGCAAATCCTTTGGTGCCTCTGCACCTTTCTCTCAATGAACTGCCATTTCCTCTTAAATTACCTGACACATGCAGAGGTCATTTGGTCAGCTGGGCAAAAAAATCTCAGCTCTGACCCTCTGATTATGGCACCTTATCTGGGGCAAAGAGAAGTCCCATTGTTCCTAACCGGTGTGAGTTCTCTGATGACTTGTAAGACGTGAACTCCGAGAGAAGCTTTCTCCACATTCAGAACATTTATAAGGTCTCTCTCCTGTGTGGGTTCTTAGGTGACGAATCCGATTGGAGCTGTGTGAGAAACTGTCTCCACACTCATGACAGGTATAGGGTTTTTCTCCTGTGTGAATTCTCTGGTGCCTGATTAAGTTGGATCTATGAGAAAAGTTTTCCCCACAAAGGGTACATTTATATGGTTTCTCTCCTGTATGGGTTCTCTGATGTCTGGTGAGGTGCATGCCCTGTCGGAAGCTTTTCCCACAAGTCAAACATTCAAAAACTTTCTTCTCTGCCTTGTGGGCTCTGTGGTTTGTAAAAATGGGGGCACTGTCATTCATGGCTTCCCCACACTCAGAGAAGGAGTAAAGTCTCTCTTTCTCATGAGTTCTTTCATGAATGACGAGGTGTGAACTCCGAGAGAAACTTTTCCCACACTCGGGACACTTATAGGGTCTTTCCCCGGTATGAATTCTTTGGTGGCGAAGAAGGTTGGAACTGTGAGCAAAGATTTCCCCACACTCAGGGCACTTGTAGGGCTTCTCCCCTGTATGTGTTCTCTGGTGCCTATGGAGGTTGGAGTTGCAAGAGAAGCTTTTTCCACATATGTTACACTGATAGGGCTTCTCGCCTGTGTGGGTCCGCTGGTGACGAGTAAGATGAGTATTCTGACTGAAGCATTTTCCACATTCGAGGCACTTATGGGCCTCTTCTCCCAGGTGTGCTCTGTGTAGTGACAGAAAGTGTGGGTTCCCACCAAAGATTTCACCACACTCTACCCCCATACACAGTCTTTCTGCTGCATGTATTCTCTGGTGCCTAATTAGATTTGAGTTGTTAGAGAAATTTTTGCCACACAAGGGACATAAATGGAGTTTCTTTGGCTGTAGTTCCCTCGGTCGCCCCAGTTCCCTGTAACTGGTGGTTCCTGTTAAAGGCTGCTCCATTTGATCCTGTGGGGGAGGCTCCCAATTCCCTTCTGCCCTGTCATGAAGTCTTCCCTGATCAGGACTCCAGGGCACCTCCCCTCTAGCCTGGCCAGGGAGCAGTGCCTGAGAGTGAGTATTTTCAGGAGAAACAGACTGACTGTTTTCTTCTAGGTTGTTAAATTTCTCTTTCCCTGGTGGAGGAAGACGACAGAGGGAGAAGGAGGGGAAGGACGGGAGGAGAGAGACAGAGAGAGACTCCCTATATTATTTCTGCAATAAAGATAAGAAAACCTCATCTGCTACTGCCTATCAAGTCAAAAGCCAGAAGGGCTAGTTCTTCCCCAGTGTCCCTTCCTTTACCTATACACAAGCTACTCTAACAAGACATTGGATAAAGGCTGGGCATGGTGGCTCACACCTGTAATCCTAGCACTCTGGGAGGCCAAGGCAGGTAGACTGCCTAAGCTCATGGGTTCAAGACTAGCCTGAGCAAGAATGAGACGCCCCCTCTCTAAAAATAGCCCGGTGCTATGGCAGATGCCTATAGTCCCAGCTACTTGGGAGGCTGAGGCAAGAGGATCACTTGAGCCCAAGAATTTGGGGTTGCTGTGAGCTATGATGCCACAGAACTCTACCAAGGGTGACAAAGTGAGAATCTGTCTTAACAAAAAAAAAAAAAAAAAAAAAAAATACATTGGATAAAGGGTGGGACCACTACTCAAGGAAACAGAGCTCAGAGCAGTTTTGGAATTCCTCCTTCAAACAGAGCCTCCTACCCTTCAGGAATAGGTGGGATGGAGCAGGGCTAAGGCTAAGGTGGGACAAGTGAGCTGGAAGAGCGAGTACCTCCTTCAATGTTGCACCCTGGCTTCCTCACTTGCCTCCCTGAGATGGAGATTGGGCAATGGTGCTGGGTTAGCCTACATCTAAACCCTCAAACACCGCATTCCTAGTTAGGGTAGGCTGTTCACCTTCATTTCTTACCTTGAGGTGGGCTTCTGGGACTCTGACCCTCCTTGCAACTCTGGACACTGGCATCCCATGGCTTTCCTCCTTGTTCTACCTGGGTGGTTGGGATCTCCTGACGGGGAATGTGAGATTCTGTTCACAATGAAAGAAACAGATTTTTGTATCACCACTTTCCTGTACCAGGCAAGAGAAACAAAGAAATAGTCTTCTTTGCCCACAGAAGGTAGATACAGAATGCCCAACAGATCTGACAGCAATTACTTGGAATATACAGTGAACTAACTGTTCCATGTGGTTCCTCTGGAGAAAGAAATTATAAGAGAGAAGGCTAGAGCTTTTTTTTCTTTCTGTAAGTTCATAATATTGGGGACTTTTACAGTGAGAGTATATACTTTTATAATTAAAGAACAATAAAATGAACATGGTCAGATTGGTCATTCCTCAAAGAATCAGTTTAATATCATAAATGAACCTGACTGTTACATATAAATATAAAACTAAATTCGAGTGGGCAACTCCAAAAAGAAAATAATATGATGGACAATCAGAAAAGGATCTAGGGCTCTAAGAAGACCCTGAGATTTAAAACTCTTAAGTGCTAGCTCAGCACCCATAGCTCAATAGTTAGGCACCAGCCACATACACCAGGGCTGGTGGGTTCAAACCGGGCCCAGGCCTGCTAAACAACAACATTAAAAAAAAAAAAACAAACAAAAAAAAACCAGCCAGGTGTTATGGCGGGCGCCTGTAGTCCCAGCTACTTGGGAGGCTGAGAATCACTTAAGCCTAAGGGTTTGAGGTTGCTGTGAGCTCTGACACCATAGCACTCTACCAACCATGACATAGTAAAACTGAATAAAAAAAAAAAAAAAAAAAAAAAAAAAACCCCTTAAGTGCCATTCCCATGCTTCGCTAAAAAGAAAAACAAAATCTCACTCCACCACCACTAGATATGGACTCAAACAGAAATTTACTGAAAGTAAACTATGATCTGATCTTCTCTTCCTATTTAGCATTCACTGACAGCTATGTTCACCTTTGGGCATCAAAGCAGTTGAAAAGTAAGATGGAGGGAGGCGCCTGTGGCCCAGTGGGTTGGGTGCTGGCCCCATATACCAAAGGTGGAGGGTTCAAACCGCCCTGTCCAAACTGCAACAAAAAAATAGCCGGGCAGGCACCTGTAGTCTCAGCCACTTGGGAGGCTGAGGCAAGAAAATCATCTAAGCCTAGGAGTTGGAGGTTGCTGTGAACAGTGTGACACCACAGCACTCCACTGAGGGCGATAAAGTGAGACTCTGTCTCTACAAAAATAAAAAAAAGAAAGAAAGAAAGAAAAAAGAAAAGATGGAAACCAGCAGAGTGGTGTGCAACTATAGTCCCAGTTATTTTGGGCAAAAAAAAAAAAGGCCTGGCATGGAGGCTCATGCCTGTAATGCTGGTACTCCAGGGAGGCTGAGGCAGATTGCTTGAGCTCAGAAGTTTGAGGCCAGCCTGAACAAGAGTGAGTGAGATCCAGTCTCTATTAAAAATGAAAAACTAGGGTCAGCCCCAGTGGCTCACATCTATAATCCCAGCACTCTGGGAAGCCAAGGTGGGCAGATAGCCTAAACTCAGGAGTTCAAGACCAGCATGAGCTAGAGCGAGACCCCACCTCTAAAAATAGCTGGGTATTGTGGTAGGCACCTGTAATCCCAGCTACTCAGGAGGCTGAGGCAAGAGAACTGCTTGAGCCCGGGAGTCTGAAGTTGCTGTGAGATACAATGCCATGGTACTCTACTGGGGGCTACAAAGTGAGACTCTTGTCTCAAAAAAGAAAAAGAAAAGAAAAATTAGCTAAGCATGGTGGTGCACACCTGTGGTCCCAGCTACTCAGGAGGCTGAGGCAGGAGGATCTCTTGGACCCAAGAGTCTGATGTTGTTGTGAGCTATGATGACACCATGGCACTCTGCCCAGGGTGACAGAGTGATTCTGTCTCAAAAATATTAAAATTAAAATAAAAACTAAAAACTGGTATGAAAAATCTAAAGACAGTCCCAATGAAGGAAAACAAAAACAAAAACCCAGCAGTAACCTCTTTTGCAGAATTATAACAAATCAGTTATAGCTTTGATTTTCTTTACACAAACCTGAAAAAGGACAGTGTCTTTCTACTAGTGTGTCTTTGAACATAGCTATAATTGTAATGTACACGGTCTTATTTTCTGTTGTCTTTTAAGACCTCCCCAAATTTTTATTGTAAGAATTTTCATACATACAGAAAAGGTAAGGGAAATCCAACACACAGTTTATTATATTTCATGGGCATCATTTTAAATCTCTGCAACACATAGATGCATCATAATTTATGATTTAGCCTGTTTTAGATATATACATTGTTTCCAAATTTCCATAAGACCATCTGCCTTTCCTGAATTTTTATAGACTGTGAAAACTCTTCAGCTGGAATGTTGATGCCAGTGCCCCTGAAATTTTTGTCTTGGAAGAAGGGCCTAGAAACACTAACAGAGCACAGGAAACATAAGAGAGCGCAGAATAATAAGCATTTTGAAATGAAAGGGCTCAAGTCCAAGCCTGCCTATGAGTGTGCCAATGCTGTCACTTGGTAGATGCAGAGGACTTTAGACAAAGGGAGATCTCCTGAAGCTTTCTGAAAAACACATCCAGGAGGTAAATGTACAGGAAACAGGACCCTGCTCAGAAATGGTTCAGTCATCACCCCTGGAAAAGAAGTCCTTACCCAATGAGTCCACATTCTCATAACTCTCCTGCACCGTGTCCCTGGAGAGGGCCCTCTTACTAGGATCCTGATGCCCCCATTCCTCCTGGGAGATGTACACTGCCACGTCCTCTAAGCTCTCAGGCAACTGCAACAGCACAAGATCTCCTTTAGACCCTGATGTGCCAAGAACAATTCAAGCAAAGTCATGGATTAATGGGAAAAACCCAGGGGTACCAAGGACATGTGATGGGGAAGAAGGGTGTCAGGCCTAGGAGCAAGGTTTGGAGGAGATAAAGATGGTTGGGGAGATGCCTGTGTTGAGAAGAACAGATGCTCCAAGTGGCAGAAGGGCCCCCACCCATCCAAAAAGAACACTAAAGGAAGAAAGAAGGGTGCTGGGGGGAGACAATGGAAGCTTCCACTTCACCTGGGGCCCAGTCATTTCCTTGTCTTCTATGTTCCCTTCAGGAGGAAAGAGAGAAAGCCAGGGAGCAGCAGATAATGCTGAAGGTGATAGAAATCATAATGAGAATGGCATTTCTAACTCTTGGCAACCCAAGGATTATTACCTCGAAATATCCATCCCCCAACACCCAGTCTCTGCTTTTAAGATTGAATAATAAAAGAAAGCAACAGAGGCAAAATAAAGTGATATCAAAAATGATAGGTCAGAGTAAAGGAATATGAGGAGTAGCACTCCGAACTCAACATTCACATAGCTCTAAATCGCCTCTGTTCTGTATACAAAAGGACACTACTAAGTGTCCCCCTCCCTTTCCCCACCCCGCCAAAGAACCCACACCACTACTTTTAAGTCTTTGACTCCATATTTGAAAGTCTGCTTAAGAAATTCCTTCTCCTTGGCACCAATGCTACACCAAGGTAGTGTTAGGAGCAACCCCAAAGGCCCTCCTCCCTCCCATCTGCCCAGATAACTGCTCCTCACCCTGATCCTTTACAGCCTGAGGTTCCCTTTTGGGGCTGTGGCCTAGCAGCTCCTGCAGTCTGGGGCCAGGGCTTCGCTCAGTTTCCATTGGCTCCAGCTTGAAGCTCGGTGACTCTTGTGCTGTTTCCAGAGGCAAAGGCTCCTCCAAAACCACTTCTGTTCCCCGCCCATGGTTTGTGACCTGGGAACCAACCCATATCACTCATCATCACATGGATGGGAAATTAGTACAGGATTCTGAGGGCAAGCCTTCAACAGAGAACCACAGGTGATCATTTAGGACCCAGTAGGCAGTTTGGGTGGGGAGCCTGCAGCCTTAAGGCAAAATTCTGAGGGAATCAAAATTTTGCAGAACTAATCCTTTTAGCAGAGAAAGATGAAGCTTCTCTTGCCCGTTTGGTGCTTTAAAAAGAATAATCTTGAAATTAGAAGGCCACAGGTTCCCCACCCTTGGATGTGTGTCAGTTGAACCGGGAGTGGAATAAATCCCATTGTACACCTTCCCCCCACAGCTCTTCTGATACATCTCACTGGCTTTTGCTCTCTCACCTGTTCTAGATGCTTCTTTTCCTCACTACTGGATAAGCTACACTTGGGTGACCCTGGGGGACAGTGAACTCAGAGACTCAGTGCCAAATGGTTTTTCAAGGTTCACAATTAACCGAGGCCCAGCTCTGCAGAGGAGACAAGACTGTTAAGCCTAATATAAGAAATACTAACAGGTGTTACACACAGACTACAAGCCAGTAGTGTGATAAGAACTTCGAGATGCTCTCCCTCTACACCAGTGGTTCTCAACCTTCCTAATGCCTCCTAATGCTGCAACCCTTTAATACAGTTCCTCATGTTGTGGTGACCCCCACAAATTTATGGTTGGGAGTCACCACAACATGGGGAACTGTATTAAAGGGTCGTGAAAACAGCCTTAGGAAATACTTTATCATCCTCATCTCATCATCTTATCAGTAGGAAAACAGCGCTCCCAGGGATCAAAAACTTGCCCAACATGACAAAGCTAGGATTTGAACACCGGTGATCTAACTCCAGGCCTAATGTTGATGCAGGAGCACTGCCTCTATGTAGAAACAGGGCATTCTTAACTGTTCACTCGGTTCATTTGGGAAAAATCTGGAGGATGAGTGTCCCAGGTTAAAACACAAAGGCCTCTTCCCCATGTAAGATCTCAGGGCAACCAAGTAAACTCGACTGGGGGCGCAATATTCCAGTTCTAAGGGTCAAAAAAACTGCAGATAAAACAGCTCGTTCTCGCTCTCACCTGCTGTCTCAGTCTCCCAAGCTCTCTCTGCATATCTTCCACAAGGGTCACCGCTTCTTCGCCACTCTCCGGATGCAGCTCCTGCACCCTGCTCTGGATCTCCTGGGGTAGAATAATCAGGAACTGCTCCAGCACCAGCAGCTCCAGGATCTGCTCCTTGGTGCGCATCTCTGGACGCAGCCACCCATGGCAAAGTTCCTGGAGCCGACTAAGGGCTTCCCGGGGACCAGCTGCCTCCTGGAAGCGGAAACGTCTGAAGCGCAGGTGGGAAGCCTCTGGGCTCGGTCCTGGGTCAGAAGGGGGCAGCTCCTGGCTCCAGGTACAGTCCTCCTCCAATTTCACTATCAGTAGCCCTTCCTGTTCCTGGGAACCCGGGCCCGACGCCATCGTTAAGGCCCCAGAGAGTACTGACCACGAAACCAGCTGCGCCCGCCTAGGACGGTGCACCGAGCACCGTCCAAGGATGTACAGCGTCAGCAGGAGCCGGGGGACCGGGACTCCGGGACTCCCAAGTCGCAGCTGGAGAGCCCAGCTCTAGCCTGGGCGCAGCCGACTCCTAGGCTTGGGGTTCAATCAGTTCCGGGAGCCACTGCACTGGTCCCCTGGTTCACCCCAGACAAGACGTCCCCGAGGCAGGAGCGGAACGCCGCGCTTTCCTCTACGGCTGACCCATACAAGACTCAGCAATGCCCTACCACGCCGGAAGTCCCTGCGCACGAATGAGGCGTCCACTGGCCAATGGCGCCTGCTCGGAACCAACTTCCGGGTCACGTTTTGCATACTCTAATCCCAATTGGGTAAGGTCTCACCACCGACCTACCAGAAGAGAAAATTTGCTTGCGAAGGTGGGATGAGCGAGAGGCCAATTGGAGAGGAGAGGTGAGATCATCAGAAGAGCCGTGGAGACTGGGGGCGGGGCGGGTGGGTCCTAAGCCCAAGATGGTTGTGACTCGCAGACTACCTGGATAGAATTCCTCAGGAACGCCTATTGAAATGCATTTCAGAGCCTGGAGACGCCTTTGCATCCGAGTATCGGAGTAGGGTTGGATTGTTAATAAGCTCCCCGGAAACACTCCCCACCCGCCCCTGAGTTCTCCGAGGCTCCCGCACCTCGGTGCATCAGTCCGCGCGGGGTCTGCTGGGAGATGCAGTCCGCGACGCAACCTAGCGAGCGCGCCTTCGCCTTAGGCAAGTGCTGCGAGCTCCGGGAGCCTGGAAGCCGGGGGACCGGGAGCGGTGTCCCTTTTCATGGTTTGGGGCTCGCGTCCGGCATCTGACAGTCCCACGGGAAAGCCCCGGGTCCCGCTAGCGTCACACACAGGCTTCTGACAACAAACCAGACTTTAAACTTACCCGGGGCGTGCGGCGCTGGCCGCTCTGTCTGCAGGTCTGTTTATTGCTCAGCCCTCCTAGGGCGGGATCGTTATTCGTCCCCTCTCCTAGCTCTCCTAGTTGTGAACTTCATCGTGAGGGGCTAAGAGTTGATTCCCTGACCGGCGTGGTTGCGGCCTTTCTGCCTCCGAGAAGAAGGCAACTCAGCTGTGGCCAGAGTCGGCCCAGGTCCTCGATTTGTCCAGCAACGGTCAGGCTTCCAGATCAGCGAATAGAAGCGATGTAGGAATGAAATGTGTCAACCAATAACCCTTTATTGAGCCCCTGCCTTTGCTACTTGTCTCGCCCAGTTTTGGTTTCTTCCCAGTTTCGCTGGACTTCAGCCTTCCTTTGATTTACGACTTGGGGGTTTCTTTTACCTCTATCACATTATCCTTTGATCCCACTCTTAGTTTTGGAATCCAATCATAAAATAATAAATTTAAACGATACTTCATTTGAAATGGCATTTTATTTTAATAATTTGAAATATATTGCCTTTTCTCTATGAAAATATGAAGTAAGACAGTTTGCTCCACTGCCTTTATTTTGATTTTAAAAGTTCTGGAATTCACTTGTTATCCTAGCACTCTGGGAGGCTGAGGTAGGTAGATTGTTAGAGCTCAGGAGTTCAAGACCAGCCTGAGGTGGCGCAAGACCCCACCTCTAAAAACTAGTTTGGCACTGTCACAGGCGCCTGTAGTCTCAGCTGCTTGGGAGACTGAGGCAAGAGGATCGCTTGAGCCCAAGAGTTTGAGGCTGCTATGAGCTATGAGGCCACGGCACATAGTGACAAAGTGAGACTCTATCACTAGATAAATAAATAAATGTTCTAGAATTTAAAGGTTTCCTTCAGATTAACATTAATGAAACTATCTTGCTAATAATTGCTTGATAATGTTAGTATTTAAATACATTTCTCTACTTGGATATTAAGTCACTAATTATTCAGTGTTGTCCAGAGTCTTAAAAATAAATAAATAAATCACTATTCACCAACCCTTGTTTTCTTGCAGGCCAATAAACTTTGTCAAAGATGAAGAGAGGAAAGAACATGGAAAGTGGTTGCAAAACAAAACTTTTAGGGAAGGAATGGTAGGACACAGCAGGAGAACAAACTGGAGAACATTTTACTACTTGTCTTTGGGTTGACAGAAACACTGTTACGAGAGTTGTTTCCGTTATTATCAAGACAATCCACCTTTAGACTTTAGCTAAAATAAAGACTGTTTTTCCTGATTACCAACCAAACTTGTTCAGGTGCCAGGGTTTATTTGAAAATCTGTTAACTGAAATAGTTTTGTTTCTTTTTGTTTCTTTTTTTTTTTTTTTTTTTTTTTTTTTTTTTTGAGACAGTCTCACTCTTGCCCTCAGTAGAGGGCTGTTGTGTCACAGCTCACACCAACCTCAAACTCTTGGGCTTAAGCAATTCTCTTGCCTCAGCCTCCCAAGTAGCTGGGACTACAGGCACCCACCACAACGCCCGGCTATTTTTGGTTGTCATCATTGTTATTTGGCAGGCCCAGGCTGGATTCAAACCCTCCAGCTTCGGTGTATGTGGCTGGTCCCCCAGCTGCTGAGCTACAGGTGCCAAGTTTAATCCATAGTTTCTTAACTGCTAAATTTACCTCTCTTTTTTCTCTTGAACCCCACCTTAATACAGTCAGAATTTTAAGAAGATAATTACTTCATATTTTGGTTCTAATTTAGATAATTATCAAAATATTTAAAAAGTGATGTAAAACTAATGCAGTACATTGACTTTAAAAGAATTAGTTCTCTTTCAGAGATTGGAGAGAAGTAACCTTGAATTAAGTTCAAAAACATCTTCCCCTCATTTTGGTTTTGTTCTAAATGTTGAAAAAACTGCCTGTTACAGGGTCCAGTTAATAATCCCAATTAAGAAAATAAAAGATACAGAATAGCCATCTCTCCTAGAAATTAGCCTGAACTCAGGGAAAACCAGTGGTGACCCAAACTATCACGATTCCTATCTTTCTGTGGCCAGGATAGCCAGTACCAAAACTGGATCTGCACTTCCCATTGGAGCATAGTGTAGAGCCATGGGTGAAGGAATAACAGGATTCCAAAGAAATGAAAACATTACTTGGCTCCAAGGTAGGAAAGGGGAAAAACAAAGGAAAAATTCAGCCTCATTTGGAGTAAAAAGCTTTGGGATTTTATTTGATAGTTTCTATCATTCTCTCGGGGGCTAATACAACTTTCCCCCCACCCCATCACTTTCTTTCTCCTTAGACTGGGTGACATCTGCAATTTCTATTTCTTGTCTCAGGTTTTATTTTATTTATTTTATTTATTTGTTTTTATTATTATTATTATTATTTTTTTTTTTTGCAGTTTTTGGCCAGAGCTGGGTTTGAACCCGCCACCTCAAGCATTTGGGCTGGCGCCCTACTCCTTTGAGCCACAGGTGCCACCCTCTTGTCTCAGGTTTTGAGATCAGGAGAGAAATGAAGACTCTTCAAAGTACAAAACAACTTTGGACTCTGCATCCCTTCATTGTTATCATAGAGGGAAATGCTCTACATGGTTCCTTTTTACAAAAAAACACTATCCACATGTAGCGGTAAAATAAAAAATCAGTGGAGAAAACTTCCAGACTTAGCAAAGCTTATAGGAACTTATCAGAACTCCTTTACAGGAAGGGAAACCTAAGAACTCCAACCTGGCAAAACTTCACAATCTCGAACCCCAAGAAAAAGTACAGGAGAGAGACCTCACCAATGTTTTCTGCGTGGAAAATACCTCTTAAGATTACTTACTGAGCACCAGTGAGTTTATTCAGGAGAGGAACCTCACAAATGCCCTGGCTGTGGGAAAAGCTTCCTTACTTCAGACCTTTATAGACACTTAACATCTCCCCACAGGTGAGATGTGCTACACTTTATGGAAAGAAGTTCAGCAGTGTGTTTTAAGAACTTTGAACTGTTTCTTCCCTTTGATCAAGTAGTTCTAATTGAGAAACTATTCTTAGTGGGGAAGAGGGAGTAAAAGCAAACAGAGAGAACTTCCCATGGTTCTCTGCTGCCCTAATAATGAAGTTATTATAATTTTAATATTATAATTAATATTAAATATTATTAACTTTAATCTTATAAGACTGGAAAGGTCTTTATGGCATAGGCCTTGAACTGTAGCAATATGTGCTACCTTAACCTCTGCCTCCACCACAAGTTAGAATCACTTGTGTCTGTGCTGCCATGATGCTTTATTCGGCCTCATTTTTAGCACTTAAATCAGTTCATTTTAGCTGGCAAGTTTAGCAGATTTAGTTGTAAGTATATTACAACCTGTGTCCTTTCCTACATGCATCCTCTCTTGATGTGGGCACCCAGTATGACTGGATTTTTACAAAGTAAAGAACGTTATTCATCTCTTCGTTCCTTAAAATGCCCTGTCTATACCAAACATTAATAAATGTTTGTAGCATTGAATCAAGAAAGATGTGAAGTATTAATAGCTCTTGAAAACCAAGAATTTAATTAGAACATTATGTGGATATGGATAATTATGCTTCTGGGCATTTTAAAAAGATATGGGCATACATTAATACCTGCTTCATAAGTACTTTAAAGACCAAATAAAATACTGTATGCAGGCTATAAACATAATAAGCTTTTAAAAATATTGCATTTTCATTTTTAGATAGTTTTGCTCTATCTCCCAGGCTAGAGTACAGTGGCATCATCGTAGCTCACTGCAACCTCAAACTCCTGGCGCAAGCTATCCTCCTGCCTCTGCCTCCCAGGTAGCTACTACATGAAATGTGCACCGCTATGCTGGCCTAATCTTTCCATTATTTGTAGAAATGGGGTCTCACTCTTGCTCAGGCTGGTATCAAACTCCTGGCCTCAAGTGATCCTCCCACCTCAGCCTCCCAAAGTGCTAAGATTACAGGCGTGAGCTACTGCACCTGGCCATATGTTTTATTTTTATTCCTTATTGTTTATGATAGAAAGCACTTAAGATATGAATTTAAGTGTAGCTTTAGTTATAGCCCATAATTTTTTTTCCAGAGGATGAACACAACTGATACCATAATTTTTTTTGAGACAGAGTCTCACACCATCACCCTAGGTAGGGTACCATGGCATCAGAGCTCACAGCAGCCTCAAACTCTTGAGTTAAAGTGATCCTTCTGCTTCAGCCTCTGGAGTAGCTGAGACTACAGGTGCCCATCACAATGCCTGCCTAGTTTTTCCATTTTTAGTAGAGACAGGGTCTTGCTCTGGATCAGGCTGGTCTCAAACTTCTGAGCTCAGGCAGTCAACCCACCTCAACGTCCCAGAGTGCTAGGATTTCAGGTGTGAGCCACTGTGCCTGGCCTCATACCATAATTTTTATATATAATGTTCTTACTAATGATTTCAAAAGAGTTTGTCATTGCAGTTTTTTATTTATTTCCTCTTCAATCTAAGAGTTGGTCAACTGGTCAAGCTGTTAAGAAAAATTTACCCAGGCAGCACCTGTGGCTTAGTGAGTAGGGAACCAGCCCCATATACCAAGGGTGGCAGATTTGAACCCACCCCCAGCCAAAACTGCAACAAAAAAATAGCCGGGCATTGTGTCAGGCACCTGTAGTCCCAGCTACTCAGGAGGCTGAGGCAAGAGAATCGCCTAAGCCTAAGAGCTGGAGGTTGCTGTGAGCTGTGATGCCATAGCACTCTACAAGGGCAACAAAGTGAGACTCCTGTCTCTAAAAAAAAAAAAAAAAAAAATTTGCCCTTAATTTTTTTACTGCATTGATTAGAAACTGAAGTTTATTGTATTTCTGCTTTGAAATTTCATTTATGGTTTTTGTAGACTTATAGGAAACAAATGTTCTATTTTAGAACACAAATATAAAATAGTGTTGGACTTCTTAAGTATTTATTTGGAAGCATCTTTGTTGCTTCCTATTCTGCCTCCCTGGGTTTTTATATGTTCTCTTCCCATGTGAAGTTTTTTAAAATACCTGTTCTACAGATTTTATATAACAATTTTTAATAGCTCCCGAGCTGTTAAAGTTGGCAGTAAGAACAGAAATCTAAAGGAGCTAAGAGAGGCCTCTGGCTTTCTCTAGCTAAGCAAGACCTCCCTAATATGCCATAGTTGTTTGTGTTCCTAAAAATCAAAGAGACCCTGCAGGGACCACTTTAAGATTTTTGCAAATGTGACCTCCCAGAATCCAAAGGGGTGATTTTAAAGCATGCTGAGGATGTTTTCTATGCTAAAATCAAGGAAATTCAGGAATAAACAAGTGAATCAGCTCATGGTGGCTCACAATATGGTGGGGGGCGAGGGAAGAGAAATATTACTCTGTCCTCTTGCACTTGCACCCATTTTGACATTTCCAAGAGAAGCCCTCTAGGAAACCCTAGGGTCTTCTAGGACACTTCATGGTCTTTATTCCTAAAATGAATATCCATCTTGAAATCCTCTCTTATTCTTAGCCTAGCAATCAAACTGGTCTGAATAATTTCAGAAACAACCAACACTCAGACTTAAGCCTTAGGCAAAGTTCCTTGCCCCTTTCCTGATAGTGTTCTATGACAGATGTTAATGACTGATAAAAGAAATGAAAGATGGGCGGCACCTATGGCTCAAAAGGGTAGGGCGCTGGCCCCATATGCAGGAAGTGGCGGGTTCAAACCCAGCCCTGGCCAAAAACTGCAAAAAAAGAAATAAATGAAATAAAATAAAGATGCTTTAAAAAAAAAAAAAAAAAAAACATGTAAAATATCTCATTAATAAAAATTTAAAAAAAAAGAAAAGACAGTACACTGTATTTCAATGAAGGTTATTATAATCTTAGGTCAGGCTGTATTTCTTGTTAAAAGTCTTCATTTTTAACATTAGATAAGAAATCTGATGACTTTGAGACTGCCATAGTATGAAGAAGCCCAAGCTATCTTCACATGGAGTGAAATGGATGCTTAGTCATCTCCAGCTGTTTCTGCCATCCCAACTCAAATACTAGACACATGAGTCAAGAATCTATTTTGGACATTCCAATCCCAGCAGACACAAAAGGCAGAACCAAGGAATCCAGCTGCTGACAGCCAGTACTGAGATCTCAGTCATATTGAACCCACCCCCAGCCAAAACTGCAACAAAAAAATAGCCGGGCATTGTGTCAGGCACCTGTAGTCCCAGCTACTCAGGAGGCTGAGGCAAGAGAATCGCCTAAGCCCAAGAGCTGGAGGTTGCTGTGAGCTGTGATGCCATACTCTACAAGGGCAACATTAGAACTATTCCAGAAATCTCCAGCCATTTGAGGCATCCCATCTAAAGCTCCAGTCATTGTGGAGCAGAGATGAGTTGTCCCTGCTGTGCTGTGTTTGAAATCAGACCACCAACTTGGATGCATAATAAAATGGGCATTAATTTATATCACTGAGTTTTGAGGTGCTAATTATGCAACAAATAGATAACCAGAGAACAATAGTAATACATAAATAAACATTGTACAAGATTAAAAGAATACAGATGTATATAAAGAAAACAAGGAAACTTTTCCATCACCCTCCCACCTAATGTCTCCCCTGTTTAGAGGTATAGTTGGTTGTGCATCCTACCAGTCTCCTTCTGATAAGCTTCTCATGTCTATATGTATTCATTATATGTATAATATATATCACGCTATACATATTGCCTAGATCTTTTTATAATTTAACATTCAGTGATCTATTTTAATGCGATTTTAATCCTTCTTTCAAGCTAAATACAATAATAATTTGATAAGGTACATACATACAAAACCCATATATCCTGAACTACAAAAGCAGTTCCCATGGCACTGTAACTCAAATCCATCCCTCCAAATCCTAATTATCTATTGGTAAAATTTTACTCAATATTTTTCCTTTCACATGGCCCTTTTCTAAGCCAATTAAACGTATTTTTTGTTTCATTTTGATTTACACTGAATGCAACATAAAAATATAACAAGGCAGGCTTGGCACCTGTAGTTCAGCAGCTAGGACATCAGCCACATACACCGGAGCTGGTTCGAATCCAGCCTGGGCCTGCCAAACAACAATGACAACTACAACCAAAAAATAGCCAGGCAGTGTGATGGGCAACTGCAGTCCCAGCTACTTGAGGGGCTGAGGCAAGAGAATCGCTTAAATGAAAGATGGTACGCTCTATTTCAATGAAGGTTATTATAATCCTAGGTCAGGCTGTATTTCTTGTTAAAAGTCTTCATTTTTAACATTAGATAAGAAATCTGATGACTTTGAGACTGCCATAGTATGAAGAAGCCCAAGCAGAGGTTTGAGATTGCTGTGAACTGTGACACCACAGCACTCCACCAAGGGCAACAAAGTGAGACTGTCTTAAAAAAAAAAAAAAAAAAAAAAAAAAAAAAAAAAAAATATATATATATATATATATATATATATATATAGAGAGAGAGAGAGAGAGAGAGAGAGAGAGGTCACCTTTATATATATATAAAGGTGAAAATAAACATTGGGTAAGAAAACTAAAAAAAAAAAAGTAGCTTCCATAGACACACATGGTTTTCTTCAAGTATATGTTTCCACAATGAATAAGTACTTACACATATGCAAATAAAACACTATCCTAAATGCTTATCTTGCCATCTATGCCATTCAATTTTTAGGCAATGCCATTCTTGCTACTAAAAACATTTTCTTTTAGAAGCTTTAATCTGATCTGGGAAAATGAGTTCTCCTAAAACTTAACAAATAGTATGTTATAATCTCCAAAATATTTTTAAATCAAAAAAGCTTTCCAACATGGAAGAGTCACATAAAACTTTGTTTCTCAAAAACAAACAGAAAAAAATCATTCTTATTACCTGAAAAAAATATATTAAAAAGAATTAGCTTTTAAAACAGATAAACATCTTTACCAGAAAAATATCTTTTCCTTTATCATCTCTTTAAATGAAACAAAAAATGTTAACTACAATAATCTCTCAGACTTTTATATAAAAACTTCAGAATACATAAAGCACATTATTTCAGCTATCAGAGTCAAAGATGCCATTTAGCGTTCACATATTAAACAGCTATGCGTAGCTTACAATGGCACAAATATATCTAACACATGAACACTATTAATATTTCACCCTATGTTAATAGAAAGGCAGTGGGCATGTTCATATATGGCTGTGGCTGAAACCATCGCTTGGCCTGTGTCATGCTGTGCTATGAAGGCATGTAAAGTACTCTCATGACATTTGGCATATATAAAGTGCTCACTGTGTGTTCAGTTAAAAGTATCATCCACTGCAGTTCTGAAGCTATGATTTTTGGTATTTTGACATTCCTCACCCCATAAACCTTGGTAATGTTTTCTGTGGTCTTTGTTCTCCAATTTCAGCTCTGACTTACACAGTTGTTTTCTCCTAACTACTTTCTGTGGCATTAGGGATTATTTCCAGTTGGTTTCTGCAGAGGCACTGTCATTGGGGGTGCGTCCACTGTGGTTTCAGCCACAGCCATATATGAGCATGCCCATTGCAGGACAGCAGAAGAAACACACATGAGTTTGGCTGGCATGAGTAGCTTGGTACTTACTGACCTTCAAGCAAAGGCTTTTGTCCAAAGAGCCATAGCTTTCCTGGGCAAACAGCCTCTCAGTCATTTCAAATTAATTTAAATCACATTTTAAAAATGTCAGTTTCTGCTTTATAGCTGCAGGGGAATCAGGACATGAAACATGCCCTAAAGAATAGGACATGTTAATTTGATGCCAGGTGTGTGTGTGTATATGTGCGTGCGCTCTTTGGAGGTAGATCTTGTTTGTGTTTCCTTCAGTATTGGCTAAAGCTTCCTTATTTGACTTGCTAATTTAAGCTATATCTATTTTGGAAACCTCAAATATTTGTTTCTCTATGTGCATGGTCTGCTTTTAAAAATCAATTTCCCAATTCTCTGCATGCTAGTAAAACAATATTCCAGTTAATGAGTTTTAAAAAAAATTTTGGCAGTTTTTGGCCAGGGTCGGGTTTGAACCCACCGCCTCCTGTATATGGGGCCAGCTCCCTACTTCTCTGAGCCACAGGCGCCACCCGAGTTTTAAAATATTTTTTGTTAAAAAAAAGTACTGGAGCAATACAAGAAATGCCTCCTCTATATTTAGACTGCCATATTTCCCGTTTTACTTTATTATGCTACACTGAGAATATACTCACAAACTATGTTTCATTGAGTCCTAAAGCTTTTTTTTTTTTTTTTTTTTTTTTTTTTTCAGTTTTTGACCCACCAAAAAAATTTTTTTGCATTGTTTGGAGAAGGTAAGGTTTTAAACCAAAACCACCGCTAAATGGGGCCTGCCGCCCAC
>CAUYPK010129107.1:0-24772 GCA_963574355.1 Loris lydekkerianus | reverse complement strand
AGCCTGGCATGGGGACATCTGGAGTGCTAGTACTTAAGAAGGAAATGAGATTTGCCTTCTCCAATTCAGTGGCTTGTAAGTTTAGGGTTCTCATACAAATTGTAAAATACTTGTTAATGGTGAAAGATGTGGGTCCAGTTTTAATCTTCTTCTGTTGTGATTTTAAATGATTGTAGTCCATCAGACAGTGCAAAAATGTTCATACCCAAGCGTAGAGGAATCCCCAAAAATTGCTCTGAAGGCCATATACAAATGTATGAAATAGAGACGACATAATGTAATCACATCAAATGTAACTTTTAAATATGCTGAGGTAATTAGCGCATGCTAATAGACGGAGTTCCCACCAGTAGACCAGTTTGTAATACAGAAAAAAAATCCAGTTCACATGCCTTTCTGATCAAGAAGTCTTGTTTTGCTATCTGCTGTAGCACCATTATCAGGAAAACAGCTACAGTGAAAGGTTAGTTATCCAGGAACCTAAATATAAGAATATTCTCACACAGAATTGTACTAAAAGGATATTTTAAAGAGTCTTTAACCATTTAAAAACTATTCCTACTCTATACTGACAGAGAGCACATTAGTACTTGTTGAGAGCCAGTCAAAACTCACTCACAAAGTATACGTGGGTATATTTTATTGTAGTACATATACCTTTGTAAAGTTGATTTTTAAATTTCAAGGAAAAAAGTCAAGACCTTTCAAGAATTAATGTGCTGGTGGTGCTTGTAGCTCAGTGGGTAGGGCACTGCCCACATACACCGAGGCTGGTGGGTTCGAACCCAGCTGGGGACAGCTAAAATAATAGTTATAACTGCAACAACAACAAAAATAACCAGCTGTTGTGGCAGGCACCTGTAATCCTAGCTACTTGGGAGGCTAAGGCGAGAGAATCACTTGAGCCCAAGAGTTTGAGGTTGCTGTGAGCTGTGATGCCAGGGCACTCTACCAAAGGAGACATAGTAAGACACTTTCAAAAAAAAAAAAAAAAAAAAAAATTTATGTGCTGCTATAGAGGAAAAGTAACTTGGAGGTGTGTAGGCTCTCAGGCTCCAAATGATTCAGTTGGTAATGTCACGGTGGTCCTACAGAGTTTAGATTACAGTGACCTCTTAGGGAAAAGACTGGAAAGGCTAATTTGGAAAAGGTCAGGTCTTCTACAACCTGTAGTGTCACTTTTATTTATAAATAATCCAAGTAGCACACTGGCTGTGTAGTTTATTTTCATGCACTTTTTAAATTTTTAATTTCAGCTGGCTTGTTCATTCTTCTTCGTTTGAAGTACTCTTTTTTTGTTGTTGTTGTTCATTTTCTTCTTCCTGTGGCGATGCTCTGTCCTGCTGTTTTTGATGTTAGTAGAGAAGGGGTCTTACTCTGACTCACTACTGCTCATACTGGTCTTGAACCTCTGAGCTCAGGCAATCCACCCGCCTGGGCCTGCAGGCGTGAGCACCCTGGGCTCTGGGACTACAGGCGTGAGCCACCATGCCCGGCCTATTTTCATGCAGTTTTCTTTTTT
This sequence comes from Loris lydekkerianus, assembly GCA_963574355.1. Taxonomy (NCBI): domain Eukaryota; kingdom Metazoa; phylum Chordata; class Mammalia; order Primates; family Lorisidae; genus Loris; species Loris lydekkerianus. The sequence goes on along the minus strand of CAUYPK010129107.1, from coordinate 23,250 downwards.
TTCCTTTCTTTCTTTCTTTCTTTTTTTTTTTTTTTTGAGACAGAGTTTTACTATGTTGTCCTCGGTACAGTGCTATGGCATCACAGCTCACCTCAAACTCTTGAGCTTAAGTGATTCTCTTGTCTCAGCCTCCCAAGTAGCTTGGACTACAGGCACCCGCCACAGCAGCTGGCTATTTTGTTGTTGTAGTTGTCAGGCCCAGGCCCAGCTCCAACCCACCAGCCTTGGTGTATGTGGCTTGGTGTATGTGGCTTTGTGTATGGTGCCCTATTCACTCAGCTATGGGCGCCGAGCCTTTCATGAAGTTTTCAAATTAACAGTTCATCCAGATTTCTTCTACTAGAAATATGTAGTGTACAGAAGGGAGGTGGCATACCAATAAACCTAAGGTAAGAATGAGCAATACTAAGGCATTAGTAACTTTTCCAAAAGCACTGTAGTTATTTTATTATATATATTTTTTGTTACAAAGTTACTTCTTTTCAATATAGAATAGAATATTTGCAAACTACCAAGTGACTATTTTCTGTATATCCCTCAGGTCTTTGTGTGTATTTAATTATAAGTTGATATTTTATACATTGTCAGTTAACCTGCCTACCTTTTCACTTACCGAAAATAGTGTGAATTTATTTTCATATCCATAAAAAAGTTATGCTCAAATGTAAGTAATAGTTTTTCTCTCTGAATTTTCCTTCAGAAGAGAGAGAATTACCTTATATTTAAGGTCCGTAATAACTTTTACAATGGGCACTCTCAGTTTAGTTTGAAGTGGAGTACAGTTTAGGAAAGGCTTTACTCTGAAATAATCTCCAGTCTATGCTAGTTGTGGGTGCTTACAGAGATCATTTGTTTGAATTAGTTGTTTTTTTTTTTAAGTGAGAAATTTGAGCACAGTGTATTCCTAGGACCTGACTTTGTATGGAGATCTTTAAAGATTACTTAAATCAGTAGAAGTGGTGACATTGTGAAGTTTTTGGTTATATACTTAGAGGAAGAATGTGATTATACAGTTGGTGGTTGGCATAAAATTTTAAGGGATACATCATGCATGGATTAAAGGGCAGGAACTTTAGAAAGCTTTTGCTAGGTATTGCCAGACTGTATGTAGGCATTTTGTACGTATTTAGATCCCTATACAGAATGATAACAATGCTTATTTCCCCAAGTCTTGCCTACATTGGGCTTTATCAATTTAAAAAATGTCTCCCCACTTATCAGGTACCTTTTTTTTCTTTTTCTTGAGATGGAGTCTCAAGCTGTTGCCCTAGGTAGAGTGCCACATCATAGCTCACAGCAATCTCCAACTTGGGCTCAAGCAGTCCTCTTGCCTCAGTTTTTCTATCTTTAGTAGAGATGCAGTCTGGTTTTTGCTCAGGCTGGTCTTGAACTCCTGAGTGCAAGCAATCCACCTGCCTCGGCCTCCCAGAGTGCTAGGATTACAGGCATGAGCCACTGTCTTACCAGGTGTCTTTTGATGAATTTGAAAAAATGTTTCTTTGCCATTTACGTCTTTTTTGGCCACTGAATGATCTGATGATCTGTTTGTGATCTCTGCTCATGTTTTTCTAATAGTGTTTCTTTTTCTAATGTGATTTTCTTAGGCGATTTATAATGGATTCTTTTTATTTATTTATTTTTAATTTTATAGACAGGGTCTTACTCGTTGCTGAGGTTGGGATACAGAGACACAATTTTAGCTTACTGTAACCTCAAAGACCTAGGCTCAAGCAATCCTCTCATTTCAGCCTCTTGAGTAGGACTAAAGGTGTATGCCACAATGCCTGGCTAATTAAAAAAAGTTTTTTGTAGAGGCGTGGTCTCACTATGTTGCCCACACTGGTCTTGAACTTCTGACCTCAAGAGATCCTCCAGCCTTAGTCTCCCAAAATGCTGGAACTATAGGCATGAGCCACCATGCCTAGTCTTGTAATGGACTCTTTTTTGAGACAGAGTCTTATTTTGTTGCTCTTGGTAGAGTGCCATGACATCATAGCTCTCAGCAACCTCAGACTCTTGCTGTAGCCTCCCAAGTAGTTGGGACTACAGGCACCTACCACAACGCCTGGCTGTTTTTTGTCACAGTTGTCATTGTTGGTTAGCTGGCCTGGGCCAGGTTCCAACCTGCCAACTTTGGTGTATGTGGCTGGTGCCGTAACCACTGTGCTATGGGCGCTGAGTCTCTTGCTGTCATTTTTAACACCAAAACTTTACCATAGTGTTTTCTACCTCAGATAAAACCTCTGACTGCAGACTTGGATAGGCTGTTCTGGTCTGTCTCACTGTGACTCCACTCATCCCTTGGCTGCTGGGTGGTTCCCCTCAGTCTGGTCTTGAACTTTTGAATTCAAGTAATCTACCTACCTCGGCTCCCAGAGTGCTAGTATTACAGGTGTGAGCCACTGCGCCTGGCTTGGACTCTTTTTGAGGCAGGGTCTTATTCTGTCACTTAGGCTAGAGTGTAGTGACGTCTTCATAGCTCACCTGCAACCTTAATCTTGAGCTCAAGCAGATTCTCCTGCCTCAGCCTCCTGAATAGCTGGAACTCCAGGCATGCACCATGACACCTGGCTAACTTTTTTTTTAATTTTATTTTTTGTAGAGTTGAGATCTTGGTGTGTTCCTTAGGCTGGTCTCAAACTGCTGTTCTCAAGCAGTCACCTCAGCCTCCCAAAGTGCTGGGGTTATAGTCATGAGTCACCACACCTGGCCATATTTTTTTAATATGTTAAAGATATTAGTTTTGTATATGTACTGCAAATAATAATTACTAACTTTTTTTTTTGTTGGTGTTGTTGCCCTTGGTAGAGTGCCATGGCATCGTAGCTCATAGCAACCTCAAACTCTTAGGCTCAAGTGATCCTCCTGCTTTAGCCTCCCTAGTAGCTGGGACTAAAGGTCCCCCACCACAATGGCCAGCTGCTACCTTTTTGTTGTTGTTGTTGTTGTTCTTATTCTTTCTGCTCTTTCTGATTTAGTCTTGAATTGTTCAAATCTTGTCATGGCAATGTAATCTATGTGAATGCTCATCTTAATTTCTTGATTTGCTTTTTTATTTCAGGGCGATGCTGGATCTTTTCTTGTCTGAATGTTATGAGACTTCCATTCATGAAAAAGTTAAATATTGAAGAATTTGAGTTTAGTCAGTCTTACCTATTTTTCTGGGACAAGGTATGGGACTAATCTGGCAAGATTCTTTTTGTTTTGACATCAACCTTACGAGGGACTACCTCTTCATTTCTTGCTTTTCCAATTCTGCCCTGTTATTATAGGTGGGATACCTTTTATTCTGATTTCCAATGTATCAAAAATTGTCTCTTTTCAGAGCCAAAACCACCTACTTTTGGTTGGTAGGTGGCTAATCTTTATAATGAAATAAGAAGTCTGTTGATCACCTGACTGCTTACTTATTTATTTAAAATTTATTTTAATAATTTTTTAGCATCTTTATTTAGCTTATTTAGTCCTTTCTAGAACCCATGTCCCCTTTTCTGGTAGTACTTATCTGAAAATCAGCAAATAATTTTATTTCAGAAATAAGAAGAAACTTTAAATATTCTTATAAAGCTATATACTCATTTAATTGTCAATTTTAATTTAAAAATATCTATTAGTAGTGTTTGTTTCAGCATCACTTAATACCAAAAGTAGAATGATACAGAGAAGATTAGCATGGCTTCTATACAAGGATGACATGCAAATTTGTGAAGTGTTTTGTATTATAAAAAAGAAAAAAAAAACATTATATAGAGTCCATGGTAATTCCATGACTCCCGTTCTGTTGACAATGCCAGTAAAATTATTGATTCTCTTTTCTTTTAATTCTATTTAACTTCCTTTTATTTAATTTTGTTTAACTCTAGGTTGAACGCTGTTATTTCTTCTTGAATGCTTTTGTGGACACAGCTCAGAAAAAGGAACCTGAGGATGGGAGATTGGTGCAGTATTTGCTTATGAACCCTGCAAATGATGGTGGACAATGGGATATGCTTGTCAATATTGTTGGTAAAAGACTTTATTTAATGGAACTGAAAGTCCACATGATTGAGCAAGGCTTTATAGGTATAGAGCATTTCTTCTGTGGTTAGATGCAGAGTAGAATTGGTCTCCAAGAAGATACGTTGTTAGCTGTAAGAACCTTTATTTCACATTCTCACCTATAAAGTGCCTTTCTTAAATGAGGGGGTAAGGAGATAGGTATAGTAAAGGGAGGGTTCGGAAAGAAAAGACAGTATTAAGTAGAAGTAATTTTCCATATAAAAACTCATCTATTCCTTGAAATAATCAAGAAACACATTAAAACTTCAATCGTTAGGTAATGTCCTCATATAAACATTATCTTTTGGGGAAACCTCATCATGCTGAGCACTTAACAAAGCATTGTAAATAAAAATGATAAAATTAATTCTAAGATAAATATACACATTAGAAATCTGTTTAATAATATGAAGTATAAGATTTTCTAAATTATTTTTGCCAAGGTTTCTAATACTGGTATATACTTTTACCTTGTTAAACACTAAAGTGTATTTTCTTTTAGAAAAATATGGTGTTGTCCCTAAGAAATGCTTTCCTGAATCTTACACAACAGAGGCAACCCGAAGGATGAATGATATTCTGAATCACAAGGTATAATATGGGGAGCAAAGTGGAATTGAGTTCACTATGCATATTGTAAAGCTCTGGCCAGGGGTGGTGGCTCATGCCTATAATTGAAGTACTTTGGAAAGCCACGGCAAGAGGATCACATGGGACCAGGAGTTTAGGATTAGCAACACAGTGAGACCCTGTCTTTTCAGAAAATGCAGAACTTAGGTGTAGTGGTGTGCACTTGCAGTTCCAGCTATTTGGAAGGCTGAGGCAGGAGGATTGGCTTGAGCAGTGAGTTATGATGACACCACTGCACTCCAGCCTGGGAAATGGAATAAAACACTACCTCAAGAAAAATAAAAAACACAAAAAAATTTCTAATTGAAGGCCAGGCACAGTGGCTCATGCCTGTAATCCCAGCAGTCCGGGAGGCTGAGGTGGGTGGATTGCCTGAGCTCACAGGTTCGCGGCCAGCCTAAACAAGAGCAAAACCTATCCCTAAAAATAGCTGGGTGTTGTAACAGGTGCCTGTAGTCTCAGCCACTTGGGAGAAAGGGGCAGGAGAATTGCTTGAGCCCAAGAGTTTGAGGTTGCTGTGAGCTATAATGCTATGGCACTCTACCAAGGGTGACAAAATGAAACTCTGTCTCAAAAAAAAAAGAAAAAAACTTCTAATTGATTTTTTTAAAGAAGTTCCTGGGTATTTCAGTGTTCACTGTTGATATACGAGATAGGTACTCATGTCAAAGTTAGTCAAAAGCAATGTAGCTGGCTGGGCACGGTGGCTCACGCCTGTAATCCCAGCACTCTGGAAGGCCAAGGCGGGTGGGTTGCTTGAGCTCAGGAGTTGAAGACCAGCCTGAGCAAGACCACACCTCTAAAAATAGCCAGGTGTTGTGGTGGGTGCCTGTAGTACCAGCTACTAGGGAAGCTGAGGCAAGAGAATCACTTGAGCCTAAGAGTTGAAGGTTGCTATAAGCTATGACAGCACGGCACTCTACCAGAAGCAACAAAGTGAGACTCTGTCTCAAAATAAAAGCAATGTAGGTTCATATTAACCTTAAAAATAATTGAAATTAAAGTGGTTTTTTTCCTTTTTAAAAAACTTCCATTTTTATTTCTGTTGATTTTAATGTTTTCTTAGGAGTATTTGTGAAAGAAAGTCACACAATTAATATGGACCACAAGCACTGAGTGCTGTGTCCCTCATGTGGCTCTAGTAGAGGTGGGCTGCCTTATGCACTAGTAGAACCAAAAAGAACTATTTGCAAGACCCCCCCCTAAAGAATATGCATTCTGAGATTTCCCCATGTTTATGTGGTTTATTCACCCACTAAATATTTGAAGTAGTCACAGAACTGCTTTTTATTGCTTCAGGTATCTTAAGGAATCATTCTCTTCTACACAGCCCATTTTTCCAAGGAGGCTTATAAATCTTGTAGGATGCTGCTGTGCTTTTTTGAGAACTTGGAGTTTGTCAGAATCCACTGTCCTCATCTAGGGAGCTAAAACTGGATTTGTCATCCCTGGAAGAAAGATTACATTTTAAAATAAACTATAAATGTGATTTCTCAATATTAGAAGTAGGATATTTTCACCCCCAAAACTCTTTATCCAAAGGCTAAAAGATCATTAATGATGTAACATTGGATTCCTAGGGGGGTTTGTGTGGGTTTTCAATTTGGGTTTTTTTTGTTGTTTTTTTTTTTTTGATACAGGGTTTTGGTTTGTCTCCCAGGCTAGTGTGTAGTGGTATGATCATAGCTCACTGTAATCTCAGACTCCTAGGCTCAAGCAATCCTCCTGGCTTTGCCTCCTGAGTACCTGGGACTATAGGCAGACAACACCACACCCTGCTAATTTTTTAAAACTTTTTTCTAGAGATAGTTTTGATATATTCGTCAGGCTGGTTTCAAACTCCTGGGCTCAAGGAGTCCTCTTGCCTTGGCCTCTCAGAGTGCTAGGATTACAGGTGTCAGCCACCATACCTGGCCTGGATTCCATATTGAGTGGGAGCAAGATCCTCTTGGTTAAATTTCAGACTCACCTTTATCTTGGGTATCTCTTAAAATTGGAAGCCAAAATAATGAAGACTATATTTGGTGTTGACATAACCACAGTCACAGTGATTTGGCAGAAAAGCAGTACACAACTGTGAAAAATATATTAATAAATAAAAATCTATTAGAGTGGCTTATGACATAACCATCTTATTTCCTACGTCTTCTAAGGGTGGTAAACATTATAGGATCAGATGTTTTCCCCATGTCCAGGTACATAATGTCACATTTGCAGATCAAGAGCAATTCCATCTAGTATACTTTGGTAATAAACTGTCTTTTCTCCTTATGAATTTTTAGCTGTGTGTTTAAGTAGACTAGCTAGGTTAAAATACACTTTTATGAACTTAGTCTCAGCTCTTGGCTGAGGTATACTTCAAAATAGAACAAGCATTGGTCTGTTAGGCTTATTTAAGTTGAATTTGGGTAACTGTTGGAGTGCTGACTAAGTTTCCGTCACAGATGAGAGAGTTCTGTATACGACTGCGCAACCTGGTACACAGTGGAGCAACCAAAGGAGAAATCTCAGCCACGCAAGATGCCATGATGGAGGAGGTAATGACAATTATTTGGATTTTTTGTGACCTTTCTTGAGAATTCTAAGAATATTCTTATCTGTGAAACTATTGACTAGAGAGTGTAATCATTGCTATGTATGTTTAATTGAATTGAAAACTACTTATTTTATAGAGCTGAAAAAACAGAGCTTTAAATTTCTTTTGCATATTTGTTTGAAACTTAGGTTTTCTGATTTCTGTTTTAGTGGCTTATATTCATTTCATAAATACTGACTCTTCTATGATTTTGGCACTGGGGAAACAAAGCTGACAAAGGCATAGTGTCTATTCTCAAGGAGCTCTGTCTTTGGGGAAAAAAGAAAACACGTGTATAATTATAATAACTCCTATGCTGGATGTAAAAAATGAACCGGTGGTCACTGAGAAGGGAGTGATTAATTTATTGAACTAAAGGTAACACAGGGAAGATATTTGAACTGGTTCTTGAAAGAGGAGCAGGAATTTATCGGGTGGGTAACAGAACCATTCTAGGCAATGTATTCAGGGCCAAGAACAAAGGTAGAACCTTCACGAAATGGTGTGGCTGACACATAAATATTACCAGTATGTACACGCCAGATCTTTTGGCTTTATTCTGAAGGAATAAAGATAGGGAGCTGTTGATGGTTATAGCTATTAAAATAACGTATGTGAAAACATTTTGGGAAACTTAAAAGCACTAAGCAAATATAAAGTGGTAATATTATTTATTATCAAGCAGTTAGGACTATTTACTGCTAATACTATTCATATCCAGTATGACTGTGTGTAAGACTATGAAATTGCTTTGAGAAAAGAATAAACATTTCCCTTTTCAGCCAGTGGGACCCTCAGGAGTCCTCCTTTTAAGACTGTGTGGAGTTAAATGGCTTACTCTTCTTTCCACTGCAATGGAAAGCACTAATGCTTCACTCATGTTTTCCTTTAAATATTAGGGAGGCAAGATAGTGAAGTAGTTGAGAGTGTGGTCTCTGAAGTAGGACTTTATGAGTTTTGGTCTTCTCATTACTTGACAGCAATATGTTTTATGACAAGTTCCTTAAGCTGTCAAGTCTCAGTTTATTCAAATGAAACACGTCTAGCCTAGTGGTTAACATGATAGCTATCTCTTAAATATCTGTTGAGTAGATGAATGGAGGGGTTTCATTTACCAAATGAATTATTTTAAATTACCGCGTGTTTACCTCTTTACTTCATAAATGCCTAAGGAAGAGTGATGGAGGACAAAACAGGCTTTGGAGTCAGATGTACATGTTTTTAAATTCTGGCTCGATCACTTAACAGCTTGTGGTATTGGGTAAGTACTTACCTGTCTGAGATTCAGTTTGGGCTTTAAAACATTTTTCTCAATTGGATTTTTTGACAACCAAATAAGGAATTAAATATAAGCATACAAGGCATAATGCCTTTTTCTCTTCTATCCCTACTTCAGAAACATAATAAGGTACCACTTTACTAAGTCTTGAGTGTGGATGTTTTATAGAATTATTTACTTACTGATTCTACTGCCTGTTCATTGCAAACTTCTGTGTGGTAGGTTTTAAAATGTTTACAATGCCTCAAATGACTCTTCTTTATTGAACCTGACTCTGGTAATGAACACTGTAGTGGTGGTTTTAAAGCCACAAATTAGTACCTATGATTTGCTTAGCCTTGTAAGCAAGTCCAAATGATGATTGAAATGAATAGCTATGAAGCTCATATAGCTTTGAGTAAAATGCGATTATGCTAAAGACATTCTTTCTGAGGGAAGTGAAGCACAGGTTGCTTATTGAGATGACAGAGAAGGTAGATGTGTTTTGGAAATGTGTAGTCACATCTATTGCATTATATCCACTCTTCTTTTAGCCTCTGGGTCCCCTAATGATTATTAATGTATTCTCTACCAAAACTCTGTTAAAAATAAAACATAGCTAGGTGTGGTGGTGGTGCCTGTAGTCCCGACTACTTGGGAGGCTGAGGCTAGAGAATCGCTTGAGCCCAGGAGTTTGAGTCTAGCCTGGACAACATAATGAATACCCACCTTACACCCAGCCCCAGGCTCTTAAAACAGACAACAACAGGTTGGTCACGGTGGCTCACTTCTATAATCCTGGCACTCTGGAAGGCTGAAGCAGGAGGAGTGCTTGAGCTCAGGAGTTTCAGATAGCCTGAGCAATAGTAAGACCCTGTATCTATGAAGAATAGAAAAATTAGCTGGGCATTGTGGTGGGTACCTGTAGTCAGTCCCACCTACTCAGGAGTCTGAGGCAGGAGGATTACTTGAACCCAGGAGTTTGGGGTTGTTGGGAACCAGACTGATGCCATAGCACTTTAGCCTGGATAACAAAGTGAGACTCCATCTCAAAAAAAAATTATTTTTCATAATAATTCATTGTCTGGGTGTATCATAATTAACTGGTCTCATATTAATTAATGGACATTCTGTCTCATACATAGTTTGCATATGTGCCTATAGACCTGTAGGTTACATTTCTACAAGTAGAATTTTTGAGTTAGAAAGAAGTGCAGGCCGGGTATGGTTAGCTGACGGCTGTGATCCTAGCCCTCTGGGGGACCAAATGGGAGATTACTTGAGGTCAGGAATTCAAGATCAGTCTGGGCAAGAAATGAGACCTCCACCTCTGCAAACAGAAAAATCAGCCAGGCATAGTGATAAATACCTGTAGTCCCAGCTATTCAGGAGCTTGAGGCAGGATGATTGCTTAAGCCTAGGAGTTGGAGGTTGCAGCGAGCTGTGGTCATGCCACTGCACTCTAGCCAGGGCTGCAGAGCAAGACTGCCAAAAAAAAATAAAAGAGAGAAAGAAATTTTTAATTTTCATGTGTGATGCCAAATTATCCTGATGATTCTACATTTTATACTTATTACCAATGTCTGCTAGAACCCATTTCCCTTTTAGTTTTATCAGGGCATTGTATTTGTCAAACAATTGGATTTTTGCCCATCTTATAGGTAAACAGTGCTGTCTCACCGTTTAATTTATGTTTTTCTTTGAGTGAGGTTGAGCATCATTTCTGTGATCTGTCTCTTCCTATCCTTTACTCATATATTTCTTGGTCTTTTATCAATTTCTGGGTCCTCCTTATTTATAATAGAAACTAGCCTTTTGTTATATGATATCTATAGTACACAGAATATTTCATTCTTATGTAGTCAAATTTGAAATCTTTTATAGTTTTCGATTAGGCTTTTCCCAATCTGATTATGAAAGAATTCTTCCATCTTTCTTCTAATACTTACAGAGTTTTGATATTAATATTTGAATCTCTGATCCATTTGGAATTTATCCTGCTGTAAGACGTATGGTATGGATCTAACTTTTTTTCCAGATGGCTACTTAGTTAACTCATACCTTTTTTGAATATTCCATCTGCTCCCTAACTCTTAATTTGAGATGCCATTTTTATCATATCTAAAGCCCCTGAAGTTTCACTTTTGTTCTGTTAGTCTGTTTATTTGCCAATAACTCTATTTTAATTACTGAGGCTTTTCATAATATTTTAAGATTTGTGAGGATAGTCCCATCTCACTGTACGTTTTTGTTCCTGGCTACTTTTGTTTCAGCATCTCAGTTATAGCATCTTTACTTTAAAAGCTTGTTGTTCCAGCCTGAGCAAGAGCCAGACCCCATCTCTACTAAAAATAGAAAAACTAGCCAGGCGTTGTGGCAGGTGCCTATAGTTCCAGCTACTTGGGAGGCTGAAGCAAGAGGATTGCTTGAGCCCAAGAGTTTGAGATTGCTGTGAGCTGTAATGCCATGGCACTCTACCGAGGGCAACAGTGTAAGACTTTGTCTCAAAAAAAAAAAAAAAAAAAAAAAAAAAACCCAAAAATAAATAAATAAAAGTTTCTGGTTACAATCTGGTTAAAATTCTGGTTAAGATCTACTGCTGCTAAGAAATAACTTTTTAGTATGGTCTTCACTTTGGGATTCTGGAAGAGAAAAGGAAATTCTTTTTGACAGCCTTGGAGGATATCCCTGACTCTGAAAAAGGGACTAAACTTCTCCTGAAGTTTCCTTTCCTATTCTATTCTATTCTTCCCTTAACAGTCTCATTTTGTTGTCCTAGGTACAGGGCCATGGCATCATATCTCACAGCAACCTCAAACTCTTGGCTCAAGCTATCCTCTTGCCTCAGCTTCCCAACTAGCTGGGACTACAGGCACCTGCCACAATGCCTGGCTCCTTTATTTTTCATATACAGGGTCTCTCTCTTGCTCAGGTTGGTCTTGAACTCCTGAGCTCAAGCAATCAACCCACCTTGGCTTCCCAGAGTGCTAGGATTATAGGTTTGAGCCACTGCACCCGGCCCTCTCTTGAGGTTTTAAAGGAAATAGACTATATTCACACATTGCATTGTCTTTTTACTAAATAGATACAGTAAATAATAAAACCAATAAGTACTTTTGCCAACGACCCCCTTTAATACTTAAAATCCTCAAATAATATTAACAAAATATTTAAACAGTCTCTTTTAAGTATCCTTTAGAAGTGAAAATTTCGCATCTCTATAACAATATAATTTTTTTTTTTTTGGGGGGGGGTAGATTTTGGCTGGGGCCAGGTTTGAACCTGCCACCTCTGATATATGGGGCCAGCACCCTACTCCTTGAGCCACATGGGCCACCCACAACATAAATTCTTAATTAAAATAAATATGATTGTATATCATGTTTCCTTACAACTCTAAATACATTTCACATCATCTGTCAATGAAAATCCAAGGGTAATGAAACCCTTATTCCTTAATTCTCTCCATTTAAATAGTCTTCACTGAGTCTGAAGGCACATTTCTTTTTTCTTAGCTCATTGAAGAGCAGAACTGTTTTGAAAAAACAACTCTGTTTCTTCTGTCATAATTTAGTGGCTATTGTAAAAAGAGTGACAAAAGCCCAGAAATATGCTTTGGTCTTCTTAAGGTAAATGAGACTTACATACTTGTGACTTATATAATTTATCAGACTCGGATCTGTATTTTCCCCTTCTAGTTTGGGCTTGAGGTCTCTCTCAGGAGAATGGGTTTAAACTCTGTGTCTGCCCTGATGGGACTCCAGGGGAAGTTGTCATGAGTATTTACAGTGTGCCTTTCATAGGATACTTCTTTATCCTGCAGGTGGCATAAGTATCTGACCTGTGACACTCTCCAGGTGTCTCTCAGGAAACTTGTTTATATTGGCAAATGCCCTTGTGCCTTTTATTTGATCTGTGTCCAGTTTATTCCTACCAAGATAACCACTCTAGGAGAGCCCTAACCAGGAAAGAAGTTGGGTTCAGGTGTGTCACTCAGGTAAGATCCAGGGGAGGCAGCTCAGCAAAATGTGACATAACAGAAGCAGTGCATTAGGTACAGATCTTGGAGAGAAGAGAAAGCAAGCCTTGCAGGGCCAATAGGGAGTGGGAAGCAATGCTTGTTGCAGGTAGGTAGTGAGAGTGAGGACCTGAGTGCTGAAGCCTTTATTGGGGCCAGGGATGTTACCGAAGCAGGTGTCCTACCCTGAGTTCTAATTGTTGGGTTTGGGGTAAGCAGGCTTGAGTTCCATGGAGTCATACCATGCCTGAGAGGTGGTCACTGTAGCGTATCTGTGCAGTCCCTAAGGAATGTGTGCCTCAGTGAGGCAAGTCAAGTAGATTGTGTCTAGCTGTCTCTTATGTAGGAGGTCACCAGGAGGCAGCTGTTTAAAGCATATATCTAAATCAACCACATTAAAAAATTGGGAAGAAGCAGAGAACTAGAAATTAGTTTAAGGATTGCTAAGCCCTGCTTCTGGTATGAGAAAGTCCAGTTTATATTCATCATGGATGTTGACGCAACATCAAATTATAGGAATTCACTTCAAAATCCATCCAGCCCCAGGTTTGTTTCTGACGGTAACTCCCAAGAGGCATACTGTGTGAGGCACTCTACATATCTCCATTACATTAAATCACATTTTCTTATTACATGTGAAGTAACTTTTATCTAGTAGGCAATAAAATAAGTAATACAAAGTGAAATAAAGTAAGTGTCCTAAGAGATATGCAAGCATAGTATCTAACACCAAAGATGGAGTTGGTGCACCTTATTTGGGGGATCCAGGTTTCTTAGAGAAATATGCGTTAGAGATGTGCTTTGAACGAAGTGAGACGGGCGTGGAAAGCGTTCTAAGTGGGCTGTGGTCAGATTAGGTGAGGGATGAGTAGGCTAGTTTATCAAGAGTCCTAGAGAACATCTAAGGTGGCGTTTGTCAGAAGGTGATGTGAAGTCCATCTACATTAGAACTATGCGCATGTTAAAAGTACAGACTCCTGGGTCCCATCCCAGATATGCAGAATCTGAATCTCTGGGGATTAGTTCTTGTAATCTCCGTTAAATTAGTGACTCTGAAACACATTAAAGTGTGAAGCTACAAGAATAATGTGGAATTAAAATTAGATGTATATAAGAGCTTTGAATCATAGCATGTCAGCTTAGGGAGGGAGGAATCAAGAAGAGTTTTCAGTAGAGTAATGTGAACTACAGCTTCACATTTGGAGATTAATTTAGTTAAAATAGGTGAAACTGGAAGGAGGAGAGGTAGTACAGTCATACCAGTGTGGCTTGAGCTTTGAGAGCAAGGGGGGGATTGATTGGATTGGAATAGACCTTGTAGAGGAAATGGGAACTGGTTTATATAGGGGCCGTAAGTCCCTGGTGAAGAGGATGCATTTTATTCTAAGTGAGGTAATAACCATTGGGGGATCATAAGTTGAGGAATGACATGGTTCAATTTTTGTTTTAAAAAATTCACTCTAGGTGTTTTGAGAATGTATCATAAAATAGCAAGAGAGGGGTGGCGCCTGTGGCTCAGTGAGTAGGGTGCCGGCCCCATATACAGAGGGTCGCGGGTTCAAACCCAGCCCCGGCCGAACTGCAACAAAAAAATAGCCGGGCATTGTGGCGGGCGCCTGTAGTCCCAGCTGCTCGGGAGGCTGAGGCAGGAGAATCGCGGAAGCCCAGGAGCTGGAGGTTGCTGTGAGTCCTGTGACGTCATGGCACTCCACCGAGGGCAGTAAAGTGAGACTCTGTCTCTACAAAAAAAATAAAAAATAAAATAAAATAGCAAGAGAGGAGGTTGGAAAGCTAGACAGAAGTTATTGTGGTTGTATAGATAGATGAGAAGTTATAGTGGTTCGGACCAAGTTGATGAGAGTGGGGATGGAGAGAAGTGAATAAATTCCAGGGCACATTTTGGAAGTGAAGCTATCGAGGATTTGCTGATAAATTGGATGTGGAGGGCAAAGGAAAGTGAAGCATTGGGGCAATATTCTGGTGTGTTGGAGGTGGGAGCATACAGATACGAGAGAAGGTTTTTTGGCAGTTAGGGCAGTAGGAGGGAACCAGTGTGTAGAAAAGGGTAACAATTGTGAATGAGAAAAGTAGAAATTTGGCTTGGCACCTGTAGCTCAACAGCTAGGGCACCAGCCACGTACACCAGACCTGGAGAGTTCGAATCCAGCCCAGGCCTGCCAAGCAACGATGACAACTACAACCAAAAAATGGCTGGGCATTGTGGCGGGCGCCTGTAGTCCCAGCTTCTTGGGAGGCTGAGGGCAGAGAATAGCTTAAGCCCGGGAGTTGGAGGTTGCTGTGAGCTGTGACGTGACAGCATTCTACCCAGGGCAACAGCTGGAGACTGTGTCTCAAAAAAAAAGAGAGAGAAATAGTAATTAAAGAAGCAAGGTTTGGAGGAGGGAAGGAATAGATGTGGTCTAAAAGTAGTGCTTTCTCTGCTTCAAAATATATTTAATACCTCAGAAAATATCTCCTCTGGTTCTTTTTGTTTGTTTGTTTTTGTTTTTCAGTTTTTGGCTGGGGCTGGGTTTGAACCCGCCCCCTCTAGTATATGGGGCCCATGCCCTACTCCTTTGAGCCACAGGTGCCGCCCTCCTCTGTTTGTTTTTGCAGGTTCAGGTGGTTTTTAATAGATCCTTGCCCTTCTCTCATTCCCCACCAGAAAGCAGTAGAGAGCTGTCTTCCTTCTCCCCTTTCTCTGCATGTAATCCCCAAGATCCCTCACTCCTTCCCTCCTTTTACACATAGCACTGAACTTTCTTCAGAGTTCAGCTGTATTCTGACCACTTTAATGTCCTTGTTCATGACCATTCTACTCTCTGATAAATAGGTCATTTTACCTTTGAGCCTCGTTTTCTTCAGTAAAACTAAAGTTAAATTATTTCTTTAGTACTTTGTGAGTAGTGAGTGCAGTGTGTCCAGTATCTTTTTTGTCCTGACTGCCAAGTACATCTTGTGGGAAGCAGGTGACAGTCCTGTGTTGCCCACCAGAGAGCAGACTTAGCTGCCAAAGCTCACTATCAGTTTTGTACCTTTGGAACTGGAGAATGTTATTTCAAAACAGTAGGGTCTCCATCAAGAAAAAAAAAACAAAAAAAAAGAAAGAAAGAAAATATGGAATCAGAGACCCTAGATAATTATACTTTGGAGAATTTTTTAAAAATTGGAGTTCATATAAACTAACTTATTACTTGGCTCAGAGCCAAATATCCTTCCAAAATGTTACAGGTTGACTTAAGTGTGAATGACTTTGGATAATTTATAGTTATGGTAAACAAATAGTATAAAACAAAGCAATGCAACTCAAGTTAACAGAGTTTTACTAGAATCTAAGAGAAAGAAGTGTCACCTTTATCCTTATTTATGCCTTAAATATATCTTTGATAAAATTCATATTTGTAAGGCATATGCAATTAGGCATAGTATTATCTTGCAGAAGGAGTCACTATATAGTTCATTAGATAGCAGAAATGCAGATTGCCTCTTATGTATTTTTCAGGAGAATGAGGAGCTTAACACTTTTCACCTCGGAGAGGGGGTCAAATGCTTAATGAGGTTTTCTGCAAATTACTGTGTAAAACATTTATTGTTAGAGTGTTTAAAGGTAAACAGATGTTGTCTTCATCTTCATCGGCTCTCCCTTGAACCTGCCCATCTTTTGTGGCCAGGGCCTGGCTTAGCTAGAATCGCCACCCTTGGACGACTAGACTTGATCAAAATGATTCCACTAATATGTACATATGTGTGTGACAACAATTACTAGTTGAAAATATACATCATTTACGTCTATAAGACCTTCCTAATCTAAATATACACTAACCATTGTTTTGACCATAGTTACCAGTGGCATTGTCCTCCTTATAATGACAGATTTCTAAAGCTGCCATGGGTAAATTGTGCTGAACAAATACAGAATGACTCTCTATTCCATGCAAATCTAAAACAGACTCAGTCATGACTAGAGTAACTCAATTAAAGTTGTTTGTATGATGTCCTGCCTCCTCTTTTCTATCCTGGAAACCAACCTGCGAACGATAAGACATTAAAAGAGAGGTAAGGACCAGCTGTTCACGCTTATAAAACACACTGTAAATTCTAATAAAGGAAGCATTCTCTCTTGGAAAACAGAAAAAAACAAATGGCAGGTAAGCATAACCTTTTCTAAGTTAAACTGCTTTTGTTAAGATAGGAGAATCACAGCAATAAAGAAGAAATTACTCATGCCCACAGCAACATGAGTGAATCTCACAGACTTTATGTCAACCAAGGGAAGACAAACATAAAAGACAGTATGCCCTATGATTCTGTTTGTATGAAGTTAAAGGATGGGCAAAACTAATAAATGGTTATGGAAGTCAAAATGGTGGTTATCTTGGGGAGGTTGTGGGTTATTACCTACAAAGGGGCTGGGGAACCTCCAGAACTCTAGACATGTTCTATACATTATCTGAATGGTGGTTACCTGAGTGTATACATATATTCAAAAATAAATCGAATTGAGCTGTACACTTAAGATTAGTACACTTTACATATTTACTGAACACATGTTATGCCTAAGTAAAACAGTAAGGAAAAGAAATTAGGTCATAGAGTTTGGATTTGTTGTCGGAAGTAATAGGTAAACATTTTTGGATCTTCAATAGGGAAGTGATTTGAAGAAAGTGATGCTTCTAAAATCATGTATCCTGTGGTGAGAGTAGAACCATGTTCAGGTCAGCTGGTATATCCAGATCCTGTGCCCAGCACTGTGCTAGATGCTGTAGGGAACACAAAATAGCTATGAGCTGGTCCTTACCCTTAAGATTATAATCTTTTGTAGGAGACAAGTTAGATAAAATGGTAAATTCTTTGTGTTTTGGAAATACGAATATAGCCTTGAAGTCAGACCTGAGTTCAAATTCCTTTTTTTTTTTTTTTTTATTAAATCATAGCTGTCTACATTGATATGATCATAGCTTCATAGACCGTTTGACACATTTTCATCACACTGGTTAACATAGCCTTCGTGGCGTTTTTTAGTTACTGTGCTAAGACATTTACATTCTACATTTACTAAGTTTCACATATACCCTTGTAAGATGCACCGCAGGTGTAATCCCACCTGTCCCCCTCCCTCTACCCACCTCCCTCCTCCCTCCACTCCCTTTCCCCCTTCCTCCTATTCTTAGGTTGTAACTGGGTTATAGCTTTCATGTGAAAGCACATTGAGTACTTTTTCTTCCATTCTTGAGATACTTTACTAAGAAGAATATGAATAAGCATCACACATTTCAGGAAAAGGAAAATGAAAAATGTTTAAAATAGCATAAAGAAGAAACAGCAATGCCCACGGTTGAGAGCAATGCCCACACTTGCTCCACTCACTACACATGCTTTACCATTATTCTCGAGCTCGGAGCTCAAATATGAGATATAGCATTAGTAGAAGAAAAAAGATTCCCATAAACATTGCTTTAACATCTGTAGTTTGACTAAACAATTTAGAAACAATAAATTATAAATTAATAAAATTATAAGATAGAAAGAGAATTTTACCTTCAGTTTCTGAAGAGATATAAAGACAGAAAACAGGATGACACTTGAAATGGCTCAAGTTATGTCTCATTTGCATATGCAAGATCAAGAAATGATAAAGTCACTCAGGAGGCTGAACCACCTTTTCTGCTCCAGGATTCTTCAGGTATGATCTTCATTTTAATATACTTGTACTAGAAATTTTAACTTTTCTGAAAGAAAGAAATATGACTCCCTTGCTTTCTCTTTCCTCTCTTTTCTGCTCTGAATCTGATAGACAGTTTTTGATAGTTTATGAGTCAAAGCGTATGAGGTAAAAAGTCATAAGGATAGTGGAGTAGAAATGTTACAAGAGCCTAGGTCCCTGGTGACATTTCTAAGCTATAGGCCATAAGTCAATGGTCAACTAATTCTAGATTTCATGTGTGAGAAAAATAAATGCTTTTAGAATTGAATTCTTATGAGCTAGATATTTTGTTGCTTGCAACCAAATATGTTTTTCAATCATTATTTCTCAAATGGGACTGTTCACAGGAATCAGAGGGTAATGGTTTAAAATCCAGTTTTCTAGGTATCGCCTTTAGCAATTTTATTACTGTAGGTTTGGGATAAGAGCCAGAATCTATATATTTAACAAGCATTCCAAGTGGTCCTTAGGTGTTTTCAAACTTAAAAAGCATTTGGTAAACCAACTGTTACCAGTTGCCTAGAAATCCATCTTCATTCTGCACGTGGTGTTTGTCCACACAACCTTAAGGCAGGCCAGGAGAAATAGGCAGGTGAGAAATGTTCACAGGTGTTTCTCTTTACTTTCTCTCCTCTGATGCCTGGGTTCTTGCCACTTTGCCTCACCACTGTTCACCACGTTTTCAAATTTTTTTTTCCTTGTAGTCTTTCTTTTTCTTTTCTTTCTTTCTTTCTTTCTTTCTTTCTTTCCTTTTTTTCTTTTTTTCTTTTTTTTTTTTTTTTTGCAGTTTTTTGCCAGGGCTTGGTTTGAACCAGCCACCTCCCACACATGGGGCCAGGGCCCTACCCCTTTGAGCCACAGGTGCCACCCTTCCCTGTAGTCTTTCTTTTGCCTACTAGAATTCTCACTTTCCCTGGAATGTGCTCTTCTCATGTATCACTTTCTCACTTTATAGTTCCCCTTCTATGCTTCTATTCCTCTTTATTCTATGATTGACTCTCCCTGAGAAGCCATTTGCAATCCCATATTATGAAGAATTCCCTATAAAAATAAATTATATTGTACTATGTTTGGGAGATAAACTTGATGGGGTAAACAGCTGTACACAGCAGCACTGTGCAAATAAGTTTAAAGCAAAATCCAACCAGCTGCTCAGCGTGAACTCTCTGAGAGCTGAGATCAGCTGTTTCGCTACCCAACACTGCAGTTGACCTCCAGAAAGTTAGGCTTGCTGTAGGAGAGATGAAAGAACAGTAGAGCCAGGTGATCAAGGCAGGGGCAGAAAAATGTACCCTGTCCAAAAATGGATAGGATAATGATAATATTTCTTTCCACACATTTGTGTGTTTTATCAGAAGCAAATAAAAAATGATTCTGGGGGCTGCTTTATTTAAAGGAGAACATTGATATCAACATTGCTGAGGCATGGATATACATACATATCTCACTTTTTAAAACAAAGTGACAGAAGTTGGTCATAGAAATTAAAATCACCTTTCCCTTGGGAGGCTGCAAGCCTATTCTTTTCTGATAAAACAACTTCACCTAGGAGATTTTGGGGTTTTCCCTTTTTTTTCCTGCAAATGTTGTACATTTCTTTTTTTAAAAAGGTAAAGTTAATCTGTATTTTGAGGAAAAATCATAAAATTAAAGATTGATTTATGTTGCAATGATTTTCTAGCTCAATTACTTGTTGCCACTTGAATCTCTTCTCTTTTTTTTTTAGTTATTGTCCATAGTTTTTTTTTTAATTTTTTAAAATTTCAGATTAATATGAGAGTACATGTGATTAGGTTACATAGCTTGTTTTTATAAGGTTAAACAGTGCTGTAGTTGTGTCCTTCACCCAGGAAGTGTTCCATATACCCATGCAATGTACCCATTGGGTAAGAACAACTCCTGCCTCCATTCCCTTCTACTTGAGTTTAATTGAATTTGCCTCTCATATGAGCATGTAGTTGTTAATCTACTTGTTTCAATTTAGTACTGAGTACATGTGATGGTTGCTTTTCCACTTTTGTGATACTTTGCTCTGAAGAATTTTCTCCAAATCTCCATAAGATATCTTTTCTCCAAAAGATACAAAATCTCCATATTTTTATGGTTTAATAGTATTCCATGGTGTACATATGCCACAGTTTATTGATCCTTTCATGCATTGAAGGGCACTTGGGTTGTTTCCACATCTTCATGATTGTTAATTTTTCTGCTATAAACATTTGTGTGCCAGCATCATTGTGGTAACATACTTTTTTCTCTATTGAGTATATACCTTGAAATGAGATTACAGGGTCAAATGTTACTTTTCGTTCTTTGAGGAATCTCTATATTACATTCCATACTGGCTGTACTAGTTTTCAAGGAAGTGTGATTGTTCCCTTTTTTCCACACCCATGCCAAATTGTGCTGCTTTGGGACCTTGTGATGTGGGCTATTCTCATTGGGGTTAGGCAATACTTCAAAGTAGTTTGATTTGCATTACTTTGATGATTAGGAATGATGAGTCTATTCAATGAACAGCACTGGGAAAACTGGTTAGACTACCACTGGACCTGCACTTCTCCCTATTTACAAAAACTAACTCATGATGGATAAAAAAATTAAATCTAAGACACAAAACTATAAAATCCCTAGAAGAAAATGTGGGGGGAAACTGTTAATCTTATTGACTTAGGGAAAGAATTAACGAAGAAGACCCCAGTGCCAACTGCAGCAACAACAAAAATAAAGAAAGAGGCACCTGATGAAGTTAAAAAGTTTCTGAACAGCTAAGGACACAATCAACAAAGCAAAGAGAAAATCACCTTCAGAATGAGAGAAGACATTTGCATGCTACAGATCTGACAAAGGGCTAATCTACAAAGAACTCTAACTAATCAACAAGAGAAGAGCAAGCAACCTCATAAAAAAACTGGGTAAGAGATATGAATAGAAACTTTTCTCATGAGGACAGATGAATGGCCAACAAACACATGAACCTCTTCTACCATATACTCTAGTGACCTTTAGGGAAAGAGAACTTCTGCCTCCAAATGCACGCTATCTGATAGTATAACTTTAAACCATTTACCTCTGCAGAGCTAATATCAGACTCTATATTTTCCCCATTAGGCATCTTATGGTCACACAGAACAAGTGAACCTTTGCCAGCTGCTTGAAAAAAGTTAATTGTTACATCACAAAACACCCAAATTCTTTATAATTTTAAGCTAAAATTTGCTAACTTATTTATAAGAAACTCCTAGAACATGATTTCCATTATTTTAGTATACATAATCTGAACCTGGTATAGCTTATTTCTTTAAAATCAGGGCTCAGGATTATGTGAAGTATTCAAATTGAATTCTGATAAAAAAGAATCAATGGAATTATTATATTTTTTAAAATGTTATATAGAAATTAATCTCAACCTATATTAATTTATGATTTGGGAGATGTTTCATAATATTTTTGATTAACATTTACTATTTTGATTATTTTTATAAGTACTTTTTACCCCATATTAAATATCATTCTACCACATCTCTAGCTATTTCTGTAATTGTGCAAGTGGATATTGGCTCCAACATGTAAGCATTAACATTAGAACTGTTACATTTTAACTTATTATGTTCGGCTCATATATGTATATTTCTGTGGATTTTGATTCTGACATACAACATTCTTTCTACTCTTTCACCTTCAAGCCATCAAAAAATTAAAGAATCTTTTTTTGTCTATCAACTTTTCATTAAATATCCAGCCCTCTAGTAAACTAGGTCATCATCATAAACATGTATATCATAAATGCTTATCACCCTCTCCTTGCTCAGTGCACTTCTTGTATGGAGTACATGGGAATCCATATAAGGACTCCATATGTTGCCTTCACAACAATATAATTCAACTACAGCTCTGGACTTTATTGGTTAAGGGATATAGCATGGAGAATATATGGGTTTTTTGTAAAACCACTATGGGGATGCCACTTGTTATGCTACACAAAGTCTCTGTCTTAATCTTTTCAAATTGTTCTCTGAGTTGAAGGAATAAAAAGCTGAAGGAAAGAAAAACTTTTCTTTTTAATCATAAAATGAGAGCTACATATGGCAAAGAATTTCCCCGCTTTACCTCATTGTTTCAAGGCTTGGTATAAGTTTGTAGCAATTACCTATAACTTTTATTTGCATGAATATTTTGATAGCATTTTTCTTTTATATCACTCTTTATTATTTTTTTTCCTTTTTATGATATTAGTTGTTTGTTAGATTTTCAACTGTATAAATATACCAATGGAATGAATTAGTTTGCATATTGATATGATTGTTAAATGAGATAGGATTAAGTACAAAATTCTATCATAATCATACTGGTAGGTTAATTTTAACCTATTATCACTTTTATTATCCACAGTTGGCTGGTTACTAATTCATGCACACTTAAAATATAATTCACACTCTTTAAAAAAAAATAAGTGTCTATATTCACAATCCCCATTTCAGCATTCTCATACTCATTCCTCAAATCTCTCCAAACCTTGTTTTTTTCTTAATAATTTTACTGAACTATACTTGCCAAGATCACCACTGACCCCAATGTGATTTAATCTAATAATTACTTTTCAGTTGACACACTACGTAACTTCTCTTAGAATCCACACAGCATTTTTTTTCTTTTTTTCTTTTAAAGTTTTTTTTTTTTTTTTTTTTTAATTAAGTTTATTTATTTATTTATTTGCTTGTTTTTGCAGTTTGGCTGGGGCTGGGTTTGAACTCACCACCCTCAGTATATGGGGCCGGCACTCTACTCTCTGAGGTACAGGCACCACCCAAGCTAAAGCCTTTTTTTATTTTTATTTTTTGCAGTTTTTGTCCAGGGCTTTTTTTTTTTTTTTTTTTTTTTTTTTTAATTAAATCATAGCTGTGTACATTGATATGATCATGGGGCATCATACACTAGTTTCACAGACCGGTTGACACGTTTATATCACACTGGTTAACATAGCCTTCCTGGCAATTTCAGTTATTGTGTTAAGACATTTACATTCC